>JAYMFU010085411.1:0-10352 GCA_036784835.1 Phaeophila floridearum
TCAATCGCTCACCTGGCTACCCCTCACCACCCCATTCTCTTGAGCGTCGGTGGCATCCCAGCGCGGCCTAACGTCTCGGAATTCTGCTGCCGCACCCGCACGGTAAGCAAATCTCAGGCGCTACTCGAGGTGCCGAACAGCCTTCGCGGACAGCAGCAATTCCATGTTAGAGAGAGTCACACAACAGTCCCACGATCACGATACCGAGCACCCGGGTGGGGAGTCCCATCGCTATCGAGGTGACGCGGGCTCCAGCGCAGCGTCAATCGTTACGAGGAGGTCGCGCAGCTTCGCGAGTTCATTCTGGTACTCCCAGTGCGCATCCGCTTTCCAGAGCACCAAATCAATGAAGACCGGGTCGCGAGCGAGGTCGGCCAAGACCTCCCCTGGTTCTCGTGCGTCGGCAAGTAGCACCTCACCGATTCCCCGGTCGACGTACTCTGCGGCGATCGCCATAAGCCCCTTTCCCCGGACGTACTCGACGATATCGCGGGTCACCCGCCGCAGCTCGTCGATCTCTTCGTGAGTGTCCTGCACCAAGCCGTGCCAAACCACAAGGCCAGTTCGGATCGAGTCATTCTGGATTCTATGCAGCTTTCCTGAGCTGAGAGCACTCTCGAGTGTACCGTCCACCGGAGTGAAGCTGACCCTGGACAGGAACACAAAGAAGAATTGGGTGAGCTCCTCCATCGGCATCGCTGCGAGATCCGCACTCGGCGTAGCAACGAGGCGCGCCGCACTGTCGATTATTCGTTGATGCGAAGCGGTGATCCGTTCGAGCGCCTGGAGATTTAGACCGACCTCGGTACCGAGATCAGCGAGGATCTCCACCTCCTCTTGTCGCTCGACATGTCGATCCCATGCAGCGTCGATCCCGAACGCAAGTAGAATGGACACGACGATTACAGCGCCTTCGACCGTGATCCGAAACCAACTGACCCCGGCCCTCTGAGATGGGTCTGCCATTCGCCTTCTGCCTTCTCGATTGAGCAATCACCCGCACGACTGGGGTCCTTTCACACCTTCGCTTGGCGGCTGGACTTTCAGCACCAAGCGCAGATCAGGCGAACCTTGCGGCTGGTTCACGACCGTCCGCCGACGCGCGCACCTGTCGGACACACTCGTGTCGGAGTGACTCCAGTCCGCCCGCTTCCGACTCTCTCTAACGTCCCGGCATTCTACTGCGCGGCCGGCCCGCTAACCAACCACAAGTGCTACCTGACTTGTCTGGCGGCTAACCCGCGACAGTAGCAATGCCATGTTAGACAACTTCTGCTGCCAGAACCGATCAGTCCTCATCGGTCGTACCTACCGCCGAGATCCGGAGTGTGGCGAGAATCTGGTCTGTAAGCGCTGCGAACCGCGTCTTCGTCACGTCACTCGCGTCCGCCAGCTTTGCCGCCACCGGATACTTGGCGTGAACGTAGTTAGAGAGTGGAATAGTGAGGTCTTGGAGACTTCGCGAGCGATCAGCGAGGATGGCGCTCACTGGCCGGTCGAGGGCCAGGGCCAATGACTGCAAGCGGGTGACGTCCGATACAGTTAGGAACTGGGGTGGGCTGCATCCAACCGGTGCCTCGCCTTCAGCGACAAGCTGGTCCTGAAGCCACTCATAGAGCGGGGGCGACATCGGCAACTCCTCAAGCGTTAGGACCACCGGCACAAGGGTCAATTCACGGTCGGAGTCCAAGCCAAGTGCGTCGCGCCCCCTCTCAATCACCCAGGCGGCGGTCTGCCAGGTCTGAGCAACCCCGCGAAGGAGATTCCGGCGGAGCCACGTCTCGAGCCGGTTGAAGTCCTCCCCCACGCGCGCTTCGAGCCCGAGACTGGAAGACTTCGCCTCGACAATTACGACGGTGTCGGATGCGATCAGAAGGCCATCTGCTCTCACGGCCGTGCCTCCGGACATCGCAAGCAGTTCGGACTCTGGTACGAACCGGTCGATGTCTTGGGGTAAGGCTCTGAAGTGCTCCTCTACGAAACCCTCAAAGCGGCGCCCGAGGCTGGTCAGGTAGTGCGCTCGCTCACCCTTCGATACAACTTCCTGGTCGAGGCTAAGATGACGGAGCCCGTCTGTCACCTTGCTCTGCAGAAGCCTGATTGAGGGACAGATCGCATGGTCACCGACTCGGACAAGAGGGCGCCTTGCGAGAGGCAACGAATCGAACTCCCGAAGGTTTTCCACGGAGTACCGCTCGCGGATGGCGGCCCGGAGGACATCAATATCGGTGCAGTAGGGACTAATCAGTTCCTCGCTCTCCTCGGCGCTATAGCCCAGGGTGCTGAAGTACTGACCGACGTGCACGTTCGCCCCCCTACTGGTGAGGTTGGCCACAGAGATGCCCGCCATCGCGGCGTGCAGAGCATGCCCGACAGCCCAATACAGATCGGGATCCAACCCTGTCACTAGTCTCACGCGGGTTGCGTCTTCATCGGCGAGGTAGATGTCCCGCGTGTAGACAAGACTCTGCAGCGTCGTGTCGGCGTTGTTGAACAACCCGTTCGCTACCATGTAGCGAATCCGCCCGTCTCGCTCGTGTAGCTCCCAACCTCGGTGGGATGACTCAGATGTTAGGTCGCTGACCAGAAGGAGGGCTCGGAAGAAGTCCCGGAGCGGCGGCATCGGACGGTCAACGTCCTCCGTTTCCATTACCAAGAGGGCAAACTTGGTCAGGCTGATCAGTTGCTGCTCACTAAAAAGGACCCACCCGTCCGCTCCATACGCCGCCGTCCGGGCGTCGAGAGTGGTTCTCAGGGCAGAGGCGTCCTGAACGCCCGCAAGAGCGCTCACGATCGCCAGTTGTGTCTCCGCTCCGTCTCGGTCGTGGCTCAGGCAGGCTGAGATTCGACCTACTAGATCTAGGATCTCGTTCAGGCCATAGCTCTGGAGGGCCCACTCAATCCGTTTGGCGGTCGCGCTCTCTCCCAAGACGTCCTCAGCACCCATGAGGAGCACAACCCGCGGGACCGGACGGCTGGAACTCATGTGCAGCATTTAGGCGCCCTCACCCTCCCTAGGCCATTTGCCGAACGTAGCGCCACCTGCACGGGTGGGAAGTTGTCTAACGTCCCGGAATTCTGCTGCCGCACCCGCCCGCTTCGCAAACCACAGGCGTTACCCGAGGTGCCTTCGACGCCTCCGCGGACAGCAGCAATTCCATGTTAGATGGCGACCCCGACGATGCTAGTCGTCACCTACTCGCAGCCCACGAAGTTCGTCATCCCCAAGCTGCCCCGGGGTGGAGCCCGTTCTCAGCTCTCGACTCACCGATTCCGCAAAACGGAGAGTACCGAAGCTCAGCCCAGCTCCGACCGTAGCTCCGAGGCCTGCCAGCCCGGCCAGGAACATCACGGATAGCGGCGTCGAGCCGGCCACGAAGGTGCCAATCCATGGAGCAAGTACTCCTCCCATCAGCGCCCCCCACACCCCGATCCGCCAAGAGCGCATTCGGCCCAGAATCCCCCGCGCCTCAAAGCTGATCAACGTCCCGGAGAAAGCGCTGCCGACAAGCCAGCCGGCCAGCCCGTAAACGACTCCGCTCTGCAACACCAGGTCCCAGGCGACACCACCTCCGAGCACCTGCAGCGCTGCGTGGCATGCGGCAGCCGCGACTCCTGATGCTGCGCCCCAGAAGCCTCCGAGCGTGACCGCAGCCTTCAGCCGTCGGAGCCACTGCTTCACTCGTCGCTCCTACTAAGGTTGCCGTCGCCATCTAACGTCCTGGAATTCTGCTGCCGCACCCGCCTGGTTGGCAAACCACAGGCGCTACTACACCTAGTCTCGAAGCCTCCGCGGACAGCAGCAATTCCATGTTAGGTCGCTCATCCCGATTGGGGTCCAGCACTCTCGATGATCTTCCTCGCGACTTCGCGCCCTGACCAGAACGCGGCATGGGAATAGCCCGGGATTCCACCCACGGTGTCGCCTGCTAAGTGGACACGGCCCTGCGCCTCTCGCATTGCAGGAAGGAACTCGCTGACCTGGCCGGGTCGGAAGGTCACGAAGTTGCAGCGAGCCCACGGGTCGGCGCCCCACGCGTGAGAACCACCACGGTCGGAGAAATCAGTTCCTTCGGGGTAGAGTCCCGTGATCCCCGCTCGTACCCGATCGAGTCTCTCAGAGTCCGACAACCGGGACATCTCTAGGGCCGGCTCACCATAGGTATAGGACTCCAGGATCCCGCGGCCTCCCGATTCCGGCGATGTGGCGTCGAAGACGAGACCAAGCGGTCCATCCGTGGTCGCCCCGCCGCTCAGGCCAGCTGATTCCCAGAAGCGGGAGTTTGTCTCCGCGAAGACTCGGGTGGCCGGCACCGGGTGCAGCTCCTCGAAGCTGCGCATGACCGGCCCTGTAAGGGCCGGCTCAAACTCCACATCGCGGAGGACCGGTGGCGGTGGGGTCACAACGACGAAGTCGCCCTCGATAGTCTCTCGGCCACCCGGGCCATCGACCCCAACACGGACACCGTCGGGGTCCTGACGGACAGAGCGGACTGCTCGTCCGTACTCGACCCCAGGCTGCAGGCGCTCGGCCAACGCAGTGCACAGGCGATCGTTCCCGCCGGCGATCTGGTAGTAGCCGCTACCGCCCCTGAATCCGCCCCGCTCTAGTGCCAGCTGCAGTAGGCTAGCCGCCTCCGGACGTAGGTACCCGTTGAAATACCCGATTTCCAGGAGCTCGCGGGCACCTCGAGACGCGCCCAACTCATCAAGAAGGTCTGAGAGAGATCTGCGATCGAGTTCGAGCGCCGCCGGTCCGAGTGGTGCTCCCGTCGGGAGCCCCTGGACCACGGGCAGGTCATCGACGGGGCCACGGAGGTACTTCGCGGCCAATTGGAAGTGCGAGAGACCCTCTTCGTCAGAGTTGAGCGCAACCGGCCACTCCACGGGTTCGCCGAACTGCACCACCAGCCGCTGACCTCGTACGACGAGGAGTGAGGGAAGTGAGCTGAAGCCCGGCTGAGTCAGCTCCAGCCCGAGTTCCCTGGCGTACTCCAGCCCCGGATTGTGCGAGACGAGACCTCGGGCGCCCACTTCAACATAGAGTCCGTCTGAAAACGGCTCTCGCATCGTGAAGATCCGACCACCTGGACGGTCTCTGGCCTCGAAAACGCGAACGTCATGGCCCGCTCGCTGCAACTCGTAAGCAGCCGCCAAGCCCGCCGCTCCCGCTCCCACCACGAGGACGCGAACGGACTGTCGCGCGACGAGGTGTCTGGGGAGGGCTGTAGATGCCACCAGTGCCGCGGAGTAGCCAATGAAGGCTCGCCTGCTGATCACCACTGTCCTCCCGTCGGGATGAGCGACCTAACGTCCCGGAATTCTGCTGCCGCACCCGCCCGCTTCGCAAACCACAGGCGTTACCCGAGGTGCCTTCGACGCCTCCGCGGACAGCAGCAATTCCATGTTAGATGGCGACCCCGACGATGCTAGTCGTCACCTACTCGCAGCCCACGAAGTTCGTCATCCCCAAGCTGCCCCGGGGTGGAGCCCGTTCTCAGCTCTCGACTCACCGATTCCGCAAAACGGAGAGTACCGAAGCTCAGCCCAGCTCCGACCGTAGCTCCGAGGCCTGCCAGCCCGGCCAGGAACATCACGGATAGCGGCGTCGAGCCGGCCACGAAGGTGCCAATCCATGGAGCAAGTACTCCTCCCATCAGCGCCCCCCACACCCCGATCCGCCAAGAGCGCATTCGGCCCAGAATCCCCCGCGCCTCAAAGCTGATCAACGTCCCGGAGAAAGCGCTGCCGACAAGCCAGCCGGCCAGCCCGTAAACGACTCCGCTCTGCAACACCAGGTCCCAGGCGACACCACCTCCGAGCACCTGCAGCGCTGCGTGGCATGCGGCAGCCGCGACTCCTGATGCTGCGCCCCAGAAGCCTCCGAGCGTGACCGCAGCCTTCAGCCGTCGGAGCCACTGCTTCACTCGTCGCTCCTACTAAGGTTGCCGTCGCCATCTAACGTCCTGGAATTCTGCTGCCGCACCCGCACGCTTCGCAAACCACGGGTGTTATCAGAGATGCCGAATAGGTGACGCGGACAGCAGCAATTCCTTGTTAGAGTGCCGTCCGATCGTCACTCCGACGTTCCCGCTGCTCCCGCTCTCGATCTAGGATCTGCTCCTGAATCAAATCCCTTCCCGAAAGCCCCGACCGGAGCAGCGTCACCCCGACGAACAGGGGAAGAATGAGAACTGCAAGATGGGCTGCCCAACCGTTGTCGGTGGGAAGAGTCCCGAGGAGTTCTGCTACCCACACTCCGACCCCTGCCGCAGTGAGGGCGCCCCCGGCCACGATTGCCAAAGCCTTGCTACGCCGAGGTAGCGGCACGAGAACCGTGGGCCCTTCGTCCCGGAAGAGCTCAGCTTCGATTTTAAGGTCAGGGACGGCACCATCTAACTCACCGTCGCCGCTTGAACCGTCACTCTCTACCACAGCCTACCTCAGCTCGCATTTCAGGCACTCTAACGTCCCGGAATTCTGCTGCCGCACCCGCACGCTTCGCAAACCAGAGACGTCACCAGAGGGGTCCTCGACGCTTCCGCGGACAGCAGCAATTCCATGTTAGGCGGCTCCTGGCCCTAACTACTCAGGCATCCCGCGCTCCGCATGCAACCGAAACTCGAACGTCGAGCGCGGATTGGCTGGAACTCCCTCTAGGAGCGGCCTGAGCGATCCGTCGCGGCCGATGACGCGTAGAGGGTCAACTTCCGGAGAAGGAGGAAGAGGCACTCCCCTGATGCTCCAGACCTCCTCCTCACGGTCGAGCACGACGCCGAACCTCTCGAAGTCAGCTCTCCAGCCAATGAGTTGCCGATGCCGGATGACTCGCGTCGCAGACAGTATCGCCCCATCCAGCGAGAGGCTGTCCACGTAAGGCTTGAACTGTGGCCATACCTCCAAGGCGAACTCCCTCAAGCCTGTGGTATCCGATATGGGAAGTGGAGCCTCGTATTCCAGTTGAAGCGACGGCGGTGAGCCGTCGCCGAAGACCCAATACTTCACTCTGTAGACCTGAAGCGTGTCGCCAGAGGCGAGGAGAACCGGCGCTGGGACGTCTGGGTATGCCCCGAAAGAACTCCGGATTGGCTCACCCTCGCAGGCGGCTACCACAACCAGGAATAATAGGACCAGTCGCGCCCGCAAAAGGCCTCCCTTGTGGAGCCGTCTAACGTCCCGGAATTCTGCTGCCGCACCCGCACGGTTGGCAAACCAAGGCGTTACCAGATGATGCCCAGCAGCTTATGCGGACAGCAGCAATTCCATGTTAGGATGCCCCGGACCCTCACGGTTCCTGCGCCCCTTTGCATCTGTCCTGAGTCCTCCCCTCCGTTGGGCCACGGTGGTCCGCACGGGAAGTCGCAGCGAGTTTGCGTCAGCAAGCAAAATCGCGCCTCGCTGAAGGTGCGCGCGTCGTTCAACTCCGGACACCCACACGGGAGGACCCTTGGGTCAGCCGATTCCATACCGCCGAGTCGTTGTCGAGGGCCTCGTGATCATCGTTTCTATCTTGCTTGCCTTTGGCATCGAGGCGTCGTGGGGTGAGCGCCAAGAACGGATCCAGAGAGGCGCGCTGATGGAGGACCTCGAGTCTGAGATCGTCTCCAACATCACATCGCTAGAAGACGCCCTCCTACTGCAGCGGCTGCGGGTCGAGCGGATCGAGATCATCCTCAATGAGCTAACTCCTGAGGCCTCGGGCGTCAGCCGCGACTCCCTCGTCACCCTGCAGGCCGCGGTACTAGTGAATCCCAGCTACGACGCCTCCTGGGGCATCCTCGATCTACTGATCCAATCCGGAGACCTAGCGTTACTTGAGAATCGCGACTTACGCGCCAAGCTGGCCGGTATAAAGGCGCGAGCAAACGACTATCTCAGCAACCAGGACTGGATCCTGCAACGGCAGGCTGTGCCGGAGGTGCTGTACGGCACAGGCTCGCTGGTCATGGACTACTCCGCGGTGATACCAGGTGACCAGGTGATCACGGAAGCTGACCCAGCGGCACGCGACACCGCCGCGAAGTTCTGGACGGCGATTCACACCGTCCTCACGCGGTTGGTAATCGGGCAAGGTGAGGAATTGCTCGCCGAGCTTCAGGACATTCGTGGTCTATTGCCCGACTAACGCACGCCTCCGATGCCCGTCTGTGGGGCATCCTAACGTCCCGGAATTCTGCTGCCGCACCCGCCCGGTTCGCAAACCACGGGCGTTACCAGACAACGCCTAGCAGCTTATGCGGACAGCAGCAATTCCATGTTAGGATGCCCCGGCCATAGAGTCCAGCTGGGCAAGCAACGTCAGCACCTGATTCTGAGCCTCCCCAACACCGATTAGGGCGAAGAACTGCTGCATGTACTGGTCCGTGACCAGTGCGGCCAGCTCCGCATCTGCGCGGATGAGGTCCAACTCGTCACCTTCGCTTGCTTCCTCGTAGCAGGCGTTCGCGGCGGCGTCCGAGCCAACCCGTACTTCGCATTGCGCCATTGCGAAGTATCGCGCGGTACCGAGGACCTGCGTAAGACGATGCGTGAACGGGAAGAAGGACGTTTGAAGGTACGCCTCATAGCCAGGCTGATGAGTAACGATCCCCTTTGAGTAGTAGGCCGCCAAGTCCCCTCTAAGACGCGAATCCTCAATCAGCCCCAAACGACCCGAACCCACGAGATCCTCGTACGTCGAGCGCCGCTTCTCAGCGAAAGGAATCAAGACCTGCGCACGGAGGTAGGACAGCACGGTCGCAGCGGGGACACGTGCCCCGGGTTCGCTCAGGAGAGCTATCAGGCTATCCGTGGCAACGCGTTGGGCCGGAAGGTACCCAGGTGCGAGCAGATGGTCGAAAAGCACCGAATCCCCACGCAGATCACTCGCGAGGTCCACGACATACGACTCGACAAGCTCCTGCTCAGCACGTGTCTCGCGGAGTTCGTCGGCCCCCAAAGCGATCAACACGCCGACCACGATGATCGTCACCTCACCGAGGATCCGCTTCGCGCCACGCCACTGTATTCGGCTCACTAAGGCCCACCAGTGTATTCAGGGCATCCTAACGTCTCGGAATTCTGCTGCGCGGCCCGCCTCCGCACCAGCGAAGCGTACCCACCAGCTTGCCCGCGACTGCAGCAATTCCTTGTTAGGTGTCGTCATCTCCGGCCACCTCGCCTTCGGGCTCCGCCAGGAGAGTCGCCTCCAAATTGAGGACTACCGCTCGTGCGATGAACTGAACGACGGGCAGTTGAACGGCCACGCCTTCCACATCCTTGGCAGCCGCCGCCGTCTTCGGCTTCGCGTTCTTGGCGTCGGCGTGCGCGACGGCGTCTCGATACGGCTTGCGCAGCTTCTGGCGCACCTGCTCAAAGCTCAGCCCGGCCAGCTCCGACCACGCCCATACGTCCGGCATGACCTCAGTCACGACGTAAGTAGGAGAGCGCTTGTGCTGCTTCTGCCAGGACGACAGGACGGATTTCACCCGTTCATAGATCTTCCACAGCGTCAGGAACTGATGGAACGGATTCGCGGTCGCCAAGGCCTCCCAGTACAGCGCTTTGGCTTGAGCTAACTCAGGGGGCTCGCTGGCCAAGGGGTCCGGCAACGAGTCGAAATCGACAGACTTCGAGGGCTTCGCCAAGCGAAGTGAGATGACCCCTGAGGGAATCCCGACCACCACCGAGTGAGCAATCGGCAAGGGCATGTCAGCGGAGAAACTCGTCGACCTGAGCGCGTGATGAGCACTCTCATAGGCCCGGTCGAATGCGTCGTCAGCGGTTCCGTCAGGGACCTCCACGTGCACCATCGCCAAGTTGCCGCCGGGATCGGGACACATGGTCACCAAGAGCCCAGCGAGCCTAGCGGTACGAAGTCCGGCCAATCGAACCGGGACAGGCCCCACAAGACTCAGCGCGGTCGGGCCGACGAAGAAGAAGGGGTTGGCCCGCACGTAGAATTGGACGATCCAGCTGAAGTCCTCCTCGCTCTTCTTCAACCCGTTCGGATCCGTCGACACTTGGATCTGAGTCTGGGTGTGAAGCGGTTGTTCGCTGGATACGTCTGGAGGGACCGGCATCCGGTCGGTCGGAAAGCGCCGCGCCGGAAGGTCCTGCCACTGGGTGCGGTACCTCTGGTAATGCTCAACGGCCGTGACGGAGACCTCGCGACCGTCGTGGAAACCGAGCAGACCGCTTCTCAGCACGGCAACCATCACGGCAGGAGGAAGACCCAAACGCGTTTGGGCCTCTTGGACACTGATGTGTTCCGCGCTCATGCCCTAATGGTGACCCGGGAGGACGACACCTAACGTCCCGGAATTCTGCTGCCGCACCCGCACGCTTCGCAAACCACAGGCGTTATCAGATAT
>JAYMFU010085633.1:0-10341 GCA_036784835.1 Phaeophila floridearum
AGCCAGACAATAATCACCAGCTGCCGCAAGCCCTACTCCACCTCCTACCGCCTTACCCTGTACACGTCCCAGCACCAACTTCGGACATGTACGAATGGCATTGATCACATTTGCAAACCCCAGAAAAAAGGACTTCCCTTCAGAAAGAGTTTCAATACTGATCAACTCATGAAAACTGGCACCAGCGCAAAACGCCTTCTCTCCATCACTTTTCAACACCACAATATGAACAGCAGGATCTTTACCAGCGAGATGAATGGTCTGTGCCAGTTTTGCCAGTTGTGTGGCAGGCATGGCATTGGATTTTGGGTGAAAAAAAGTGATTTCTGCTACACCCCCAGGGTTGATCTTTTGATTAACGTATGCTTCCATGTCAGGCGATAGTTGGGAGCTTCAATTTAAAAGGAATACACCTGATGAAAAAATCATTCGGGAAATTCTGAATATCTTAAAGAAACATTTCGTCAAAATGAGAAGACTAATCTTTTGCACCTTCTTGTTCAATGCCATTACCGCATACCCGCAGGACACCCTCAAGGTATTGAATGAGCGTATTAAAAAACTTGAGCAAGCCAATGAAACGCTAAAATACACCGAGTTGGTTCAGTCAATGTGCCAGCGTTCTTTACTTACTCCGGCTTATTTTGCGGATTTGAAAGCACTCGTTGCCAGACAGGCATTTAATTTCTGGAAGTCTTATAATGGTAATCCTCTGGTTTCTCATCTCAACATATACGGCGCACTTTACTATGCCAACAAATATCTTGGTTATGATTCATTAAACCGGACCTCCTACAATCAGGCACTGGGACATAAAGAATCCGTAATATCGGTCCAATTTGGAGATGATCCCAATTATTTCTATTCGGCAGGCTCAGATGGCCGTGTGCTCAGGTGGTCCATTAATTCCTCAAAAAACACCTCTGAAATTATTTATGAAGGCAATCACCTGATTCGCTCAATTGATATCGGCGATGATGATAGATGGATATTGGTGGTTACCAAAGATAAAGGTATCGTGATGGTTCAGAACGATGTAAACAAGGAAGTCACCAACCCTCAAATCATTAGAGATCCCGAACCAGTCCAGGTTGCTGCTTTTATCCCTGGGGAATCCAAACTCTTGACAATTGACAAAGCAGGCAACATCAAAATTAAAGGATTTGGCGGCACACAATTAAAAGGTAACACCAGAGATCAGGTGACGAGCATGACTGTAAATGCCAAAACTAAAGACTTCTATGTAGGAACTAAGGGTGGCAACGTGCAGATCTGGGAAGACACGCTGGCAGCTAAAATATATTTACCAGAATCATTTGCCGTGAATACGATGGCAGTGAGTCCGGATTTCAGCATGCTGGCTTTAGGAAGGGAAAAAGGAGACGTTATTCTTTGGGATCTCAATAAGGAGCAATTTGTCAGAAAGATTTCCGGTCACCAATCGGCCATCACCGATGTTGACTTTAGTGCGGACAGTAAAATGCTATTGACCGCCAGCAGAGACCGGACTGTGAGAGTTTGGGAAATCAACAATCGTCAGAAACTACCACTGGTACTCGATGATCATGAGGACTGGGTCATGACGGCCTGTTTTAGCCCAGACGGTCAACAGATTATCTCAGGCTCCAAGGACAATTATATTCGCTACTGGCCATTGAACCCCGAAGTGTTGGCCAATCGTATTTGCGATCTTGTGAACAGAAACCTGACAGAAGAAGAGTGGATAAACTTTGTTGGATTTTCGGTACCTTACCAGATAACCTGTGTGCAAATGGAGTAGGCAAATAGTGCTTATCTAAACCATATCGCAGATTTGTTGTTAGTGAAGGTGAACCAACTCCTAAAAAAAGCAGATGCTCTTGTGCATCCGCCTACTTCTTATGACTTATTCTACACCATTCAAAACCATATTTAGTTTAATCATTTTCTGCTTCATTTCTTCATGTAATCAGCAGACAAACCAAAATACTACCGATAGTTTCCTTGAAGATGATTCCACTTCTGAGAATACAGAAATGACTTTTGTCGACTCGTTTCTGAAGAAGATTAATTCACAACCGAGTTTTGAGGCAGATCTTGATGAAATCATCGAGAGAGACACTTTAAAGGCTATCACTACATACTCCTCGACCACTTATTTTCTGTACAGAGGCGAACCTATGGGCTACGAGTATGAATTGGCGCAGCGTTTTGCAGATCATCTGGGGGTAGAACTTAAAATGATTATCGCAGAGGATCTTGATCAGATTCTTGAGCTACTCAACTCTGGAAAAGGTGATATCGTGACCAATAATCTAACCATCACTTCAGACAGAAGGAAAGTAGTTGATTTTTCGCTCCCGCTGAATTTTACCCATCAGGTACTGGTACAGCGCAAACCAGACAACTGGAGGAAAATGAAACTTCACAATATTGAAAAAGAACTCGTAAGAAACCCGATCGAATTAATTGGTCTTGACATTCACGTTCGAGAAAAATCTTCCTACAATAGCCGACTTCAGAACCTACAGGATGAACTTGGAGGAGATATTGACATTCAATATTTACCGGGAACTACCACTACAGATAACATCATGAAAATGGTGAGTACGGGTGAGATAGATTACACAATAGCGGATAATAATATCGCTCAAATCAACGCTTCCTATTACAATAACCTTGATATCCAAACGACTGTTGGTGTCATGCAACAGCTGGCATGGGCCGTGAGAAAGACTTCCCCTGATCTCAAGAAGAAAGTCAATGAATGGATTAAAATGGAAAGAAAGTCCTCTGACTATTATGTGATCTACAATAAATACTATAAAAATAAGCGTGCCTTCACCAAAAGGGTGAAAAGCGATTTTTATTCAAGAGAAAGTAACAAAATCTCTGAGTATGATGACGTAATCAAAATGGGTGCCGATATGTTGGATTGGGATTGGCGTTTTCTGGCTTCTCAGGTTTATCAGGAATCCAGGTTTGATCCAAAAGAGAAATCCTGGGCTGGTGCAATGGGGCTAATGCAGCTTATGCCAAGAACGGCGAAGAGCTATGGTTATACGAAGCTATACAATCCCAAGTCGAACATCAAAGCTGGTGTAGCACACCTCACCTACCTCAATAATTATTGGAAGAAACATATCACGGATTCTACAGAACGGGTGAAATTCATACTCGCTTCTTACAACGCAGGCCATAATCATGTTCAGGACGCTCGTAGAATAGCTGAAAGCAAAGGTTACAATCCTAATGTCTGGTATGATGAAACAGAAAAAGCCATGTTGCTCAAGGCCAAAAAGAAATACTTCAATTCATCGCTTGCCAAATATGGATATTGTAGAGGTGAAGAACCTGTGAATTACGTTAAGGAGATATTCGAGCGCTATTATTATTACACAGAGTTTATTGAACCTGAACCGCAGAAGTTAATAAGCCAGCTTTAAGGGTCGTTTGGATACAAGATGAATTAAGTTACGACTTGATGTATTTAATCTGTAAGATTAAGAAGCAATCTTGCCTTCAATTTGACGGCAAGACTTTCAGCAATTTTAATCGCTTCATTTCTCTTTCTGTACTCAAAAGTGAACAAAGGCTTTTCTTCTTGGGTGTATAACAGTATTTTGTACTCGGTGACTTTTCCTGTTAGCGTTGGGCTGATTCCATTAGGAGTATTTGTAGATTCATAGCTTGTCGAAATCAACCTTACCTCTTTTATATCTGGAAGTATCGCCCACTCTCCTCTTTTGAATCCACAAATTGAGGAATAATAACGAAATGCATTTTTGTTGAAATCCAAACAAACCCCTTCATAGGAGCAAATAATCAGTATTCCTATAGCTATCGCTCCACCTCCCACACCGACCGCTTTCGCAGCCTGGACAATCTGACCAAATATAAAGGGGCTGACCAGAGCAAAAAGACCTGCAGTCACTAACAGAACACCCAATAGGTGTGGGCCAGATGTCAGGTTTCTTCTTTTAAAATCGAAATAACTCATGCGATTAAATTAAGATTTATTTGAGCTTGGGGCATTGGTTAAAACTCCCATTGATTTTGTAAACTAAGACAAATCCTACGATTTTAACGACTAAATGATTTTTCAACTTAATGTCATTATTTTAGAAGTTTCATTTAACCCTGAAAGATGAACATATACGTTGCAGAATTTATTGGCACTTTTCTTCTAATCATTTTTGGAAATGGAGTCAATGCCAATGTTTCTCTGAATAAAACTTTCGGCCAGAACTCTGGCTGGGTCGTGATTACTTTCGGATGGGGAATTTCCGTTTTTGTAGCAGTATTTGTAGCCGGCAGCTCTAGTGGAGCCCACATCAATCCGGCTGTGACGTTGGGATTGGCCATAGTGGGCAACTTTCCATGGGCTCAAGTACCAGGATATATCGCAATGCAGGTAGCCGGAGCTTTTGTCGGTGCGTGGGCAACCTACCTCCAGTACAGGCCTCATTTTTCTGCAACGGACGACCCAGACACCAAACTTGGCTTATTCTGTACAGGACCTGCAATATCAAGTACCATCAACAATTTCCTTAGTGAGGTCATCGGAACATTCGTATTAGTGTTTGCAGTTTTTTTCCTCGTCTCAGGAGAAGGTCTTGGCTCTCTCAACGCATTGCCTGTGGCGCTCCTCGTTGTTGGCATAGGAATGTCATTGGGAGGCACCACAGGCTACGCCATCAATCCCGCACGTGATTTAGGGCCGAGAATGTTTCACGCTCTGGCTCCTATTTCCAAAAAACGTGATAGCAATTGGCCATACGCCTGGATACCTGTTTTAGGACCTTTTGTGGGTTCTGCTTTGGCCGCTGGACTATTTATGTTAATTAACCAGTGACCAAATCAGCAGCCTTCATAACACTTAACTCTTCATCATTTTGAATCTAATTTATCCAATAAATTACCATCAATTAATAGCATTTAACTTCAGGCTACCTTTTACCTTCTTACTGATCTGAGGCGAACCTTTATAGCTTATGTCAGCACTCCCGTCCACGTCAATATTTAAGTTTTGTGTGCAAGTCACCTCACAATCACCGGATCCACTCACATTGATCTCTGTTTTCTCTGAGAGCAAGTCAAAATTATGTACAGTTCCTGATCCAGTGATATCAATATATTGTTCATCAACCTGACCAGCCAATTCCACTTTGCCACTTCCGTTGATGATCAATGACATACTACTTTGAGTAATATCACCTTGACTTTTAATGGTAGACGAACCAAAAGCACTGATACTTTTAATCTCTGGAGCGGAAATATTCACCCAAACACCAAAATCTGTTTCGAAACATCGCACATTTCCCTCATAGCCAATTTCTAACTTCCTGTTCTTCACAGAATAAGACAAGTCGGCATACATCTCCTGTTCACAGACTACTTCTACTTTGAAGCTATCACTTTGAGTATAGAGAAGGTTCACCGGACCTTCTAAAGCTATTTTCTCAAACTCACCAACCTCAAGAAGGTAAGTATTCAATTGACCTGAACCAATCAGGCAAAAATCGTCTTCCTTACACCCTGAAAGAACCAAAAGGGCACTACAAAGCAGTATCAAAAAATATCTCATGATTAAAAAATTAAGTTGCTAAAAAATTAGAAAGGTTAAAATTCCAGACGGTAATTGATGAGGGGGATCATTCCCGCCATTGGGTAATCAATGATTTTATCTTGTTCTGGATCATAAAATTGAGTCCAGGTATTGGTGCGATTGGTTGCATTTTGGATATCCAATGAGATCACATGCTCTTTCCCCTTCTTGAAAAAATGCATCTTTACGCCCACGTCAATCCTGATATAATCCTGTGTTTTGTCCGACCAGGTAGAGTTCTCTACGTATACTGTCTCCCCTTCCAGTCGGGAGGCGCCAAGATCAATTGGCAATTGTCTTTTACCCCCAGACCAGATTACTTTGGCATTCAATCCTAACAATCGATCTCTTGTCAAATTCCATTCTTTACCTGCCACGAAGTTGTTGACATAATTAATGTTATATCTTGAATTATACCACTTTTGATCCATCGGTCGATACTTCGAATCAAAAAGCGAACTGGTTATCATGAAATAGTATTGATCACTAAAGAATTTCTGTAGTGTTAACTCGAGACCATAGTTCCTCGCTTTCCCTCTGTTCGTCAGAGTATCTTCAAAATCAACACCTCCGAAGATTGGCGCCCAGTAGTCATTGGGATTGACCGATACTGGCAAATTCTCAATGTGTTGATAATAAACCTCCGTTTTGAAAAATAAATGCTCTTTCAACATGTTGGAATAACCTAATACAAAATGATGCGCTCTGGTCAGATCAAGATCCTTGTTCAAAAGGTGTATGTCGTTATTTTGATCTTTGAACTCTGCAAAATAGACCGGTAAGTTTTCATGACGGCTGTGCAATCCATAACTAAAAGTGAGTTTTTGCTGGTTGTCGAGCGTTTTAGATAAGCCAAACCTTGGTTCTATTGACACGTCACTATTTAACTTGAAGTAGGTATTGTGTAAACCAACAGTCCCAACCAGACTTTCACTGAACCTGTATTTGGCACTCACGTATCCCTGAAACATATACGTAGTGCCTTCACGGTCATTCACATAATTAATCCACTCGCCTGTTTCTTCACTTACTTCCCTGGTTGTATAATCATAGTTTAGCTGACTCAATATCAAACCATATCGCATGCTCAGCCGTGGATTGTATTTACGATGATAATAACTACTGATTCTATTCGACCGCTTCTGAAGATTGTCGTAAAAATTATCCTCAAGCTTACCTACACTACCCAAGGTTTCATAATCCTGAGAACTATAACTTTCTGAACTCGATAGAACGGTTTCAAAATAGGACTGATTATCAGGGTAATAAGTATGGGTAAGGCCTGCTGCATTCATTCCCGTTTTGGTGTTGTCACTATAACTATCTTCATAATACTCACTGGTAGAATCCGGCATGTACTTCTCAACTACATCTGAAACTCCTCCAATTCCCCAAATAGAAAATGTACCGGCATTTTTTGTAGGCAAATTGATTTTATATGATAAATCCTGATAATTAGGCAGCGCATTCTCTGAAACTTCTATGTTCAAATTGTTTAGCAATGACAGAGTAGAATAGCGATAATTGAATAAATAAGAGCCTGAATAACCTTTTTTGATAGGCCCCTCAGAAGCGATATCAAAACCTAAAATCCCAGCCTGAAAAGTGTGCTCATATTCTTGATTGTTTCCTGCACGGAGCCTCAGATCAAACACTCCTGAGAGTGCATTTCCATAGTCAGCAGCAAAAGCGCCTGTATAAAAATCTGAAGTTCCCAGTACATTGGAGCTCAAAATACTTATTGCCCCAGAGGAATACCCTTCTTCTGCAAAGTGGTTGGGACTAGGAATCTCCACTCCTTCCAGTTTCCACAATAACCAGTTTGGAGAATTTCCACGAATCACTATTTCATTTGAAATATCATCTGTAGAGGCTACACCTGCGAAAGTCTGAACCATTCTGGCGGGATCACTCAAACTTGCGGCGTATCTTTTGGTCTCTTCAGCATCAAAGGATTTTCCACTCACGACTGCCATTTCATTGAGCATTTCTCCATTCTTAGTAGTAATGACCACTTCCCCCAATGAAGTCAGACTTTCTACCAGCTCGATGTTGAGTATAGTCTCCTTACCTGATCCAAGCACAACTTCAGTAAGACTCACTTCATTGTAACCCACAAAAGATACTTTGACCTGGTATCGACCAATAGGTAATCCATCAATACGAAAATATCCGTCAATATCTGTGGTAGCTCCTTTTACAAATACCTCATCCAGTACCTGTACAGTAGCAAAAGGTAAAGGAGCTTTCGAGTCTTGATCTATGACTTGCCCTCTCAGGGTTTGCTTCAATCCCGGAGCGGGTTTATCGTCTTTTTCTACTGGAGTGATAACCATGGTGGAATTGATTTTTTTGTAGGTGAACTCAGTACCTTCCAAAATTTTGGAAAGAGCTAGATCCACACTCGCCGAATCTATATCCACTGAAACCTTTGGTGCGCCTTTAATCAATTCATGATTGAAAACCAGGTCAATAGAAGTTCTTCCCTTCAGTGCTTCCAGAGCTTCTTCAAGTGAGGAATTGGACAATTTAAAATCTGTAATAATATTGGTCTGCGCCTGAGCGGATTCAATGAGTAGAAACAAGGCTATCAATACACCGGTAATTTGTAAAATGACCTTATTCACCTCATGATTCCTCACTGGATCCAAGTATTTGATTAGATTTTTCATAATTTTAAGATTGAAAGATTTAAGAAGTCTTTTAATTGATTTTAGATGGGAAATGTGGCCGCATTTCCCATTTTTTATTTAATGACGATCGTATTATCGTGTAATTCAAATTGTATATCGGACGAAGCTTCGAGCATTTCTATGACTGATGATATCGGTTGATCATTGTCAATTCTCGCAGTAAAGTGATAAGCCTTAACCGCTTCGTTTTCAAATCGATATTGGAAGTCATACCACCTTGCAAGTCGGCTCATGACTGCTTCCATCCCCTCCTTGTTAAATTCCAGTTTACCGTTTCTCCAGGAGGTGTATTGTTCTGTATTGACATTTCTGATCTCAATAGTTGATTTTGCAGCTTCCCATAATGATTGTTCTCCTGGTGCCAGGATGCGATCACCTGCGCTGGTTTCAACTTGCACCTTCCCTTCTACTAAGGTTGTAGCTACAACAGCATTTGTCGAATAAGATATTACGTTGAACTTCGTACCCAGAACTCTAACATTCTGATTTTCAGTGGCTACAATAAAATCAACGCCCGTATGTGTCACCTCAAAGAATGCTTCTCCAGAGAGTGTCACTCTACGAGCGTCATCCTCAAAATCAACCGGGTATTTCAAAGTCGATCCTGCATTTAAAGTGACTTTCGTTCCATCTGACAACTGGATTTCATAAATACCTCCATTTGGAGTAGTTAATTCATTGTAAATCAATTCTTTATCTGCTGCTGGCTCACTGTCAGCAACTCGATATGAAAGTAGATTACCCGAGTTGGTCAGGGAAGAAACCCCTTGTTTTACCTCTTCCTCAAATTCATTGTCCATTAAATCAATCTGAGTACCGTTGGCAAGTGTCAATACTGCCTGTTTCGAACCGGGCTGGATTTGAGCGTCTATATTCGCCAGATTTGATTCGGCTTGAGGGTTTAGCCAGAAGAATATGACTGCAGCTAACAATAGTGGAACTATTACAGAAGCTGCATAACGCAAGTATTTAGTTGAAAACCAACGTGCTCTTTCTACTTTTGTGATTTGATCTTCAACTATTCTCCATGACTTGTCAGCATCGAACAACTTATAATCCTCCACTTTTTCAAGCGCTTCGGAATGCTGATAAAGTTTTTTGAACTGTTCCTCATTGGCCTCACTTGCTGATCGCCATTCCTCTAGCAACTGCCTTTCTTCATTGGAAAGCTCGTCTTTGATGGATTTAATAATCAGGTTTGAAAGTTTAATTGGGTCCATAATTTTGACGTTACGCACCTAAAACAACCAACTTCCAAAACCGGGTGAAGAGGGTTAAAAAAAATTCTTAAAAAAACAGAAATGTATAGAGAAGAGGCTTAATCTTATCTTTAAGTTTCGCATAGGCTATCTTCTTCTGTGTTTTCACAGTATTCTCTGAAATGCCGAGTTCTTCAGCGATCTCTTTGTTTTTCAACCCTCTCATCGCCAATAGCATAATCTTCCTGGCTCCTTCCGGTAATTCGCTTATCTCGGCATACAGCTGACCAAAGACCTCTTCGGTAATGACTTGTTGTTCGAATGTCGCTCGATTTTCCAATTCCTGGATCAAGTTGCTTTCGTGTTTTTGAACAACCAGCTTATGCTTAAGCTCATTTAGGCATTTGTTTTTGACGGAGGTATACAAGAATGCCTTAATTGCATTCGGGTGATCAAAATCCGCTCTTTTCTGCCAAAGTGAAATAAATGCCTCTTGTACAAGATCTTCTACAAGGTTGGTATCGTTTAAGTACCGATAACTGAAAGCGCACATTCTCTGGAAATACTGTTTGAACAATATTTCGAAACTTTTCCTATTTCCAGATCTGAATCCGTCAATCGTATCCATTAAGCACCTTATTACGATTGGTAAAAATATAGGTTATCTGCCTTGAATGGATAATCGTGCCTGGAATTATACCTGAGTTAGAATTGAAAATCATGCTTCAAGCTGATAAAAATGGCATTCTCCTAATTATAAATACCTATCCGGCTATATATAATAATGGATCAAGCAGAATATCTGGGGATTAATTGTACTATCCATAGATTTTGGCTAGTCGATATAGGAAGAAGGATACAT
>JAYMFU010085744.1:0-10339 GCA_036784835.1 Phaeophila floridearum
ACCAGATGTTACGTGAGTGGCAAAGGATGAATCACGAGGTGACGAGTTCTGCGTCACGAGCGTATATTAACGCTCCACTGCGCGTTGAAATATACGACTAATCTCGATTCACACAGAACTCGCAACAGTCTGTCACGTAGCTCACACGCACAAGCTGTGCCAATTCATCTCCTGACATTGTTAAACAGGCGCTTGTTGCACATGCGTATGTCACAATTGTTCTGGTCACAGCTGGCGTCCAAGTACAACCGTTGCAAGTACACCTAAGATACGCAGAATCCCCACATAGCAACCCTCCGAATCAAAATCATCACAACCATGTGAATGAAATGTTCGCCAAAACATGAGCCTGCTACCATTGCAGCCATCCAACTGTCCTCCCTCATCAGCTGAACAAGGGCCATTTCAAGCATTCGGCCCAACAATGGATACACTTCACCACGAGCGGTTATCACTCGAGCAGAGAGAGAAGATCCAAAGAACCAGCAAGCTGCCGTCTTCAGTGCTGGCCTCCACCTGATTCCACCCCTCCAACAGCTCCGCGCATGACACCATACGAGCACATTTAACTGGGTGGCCAACCGAGGGTTCATACTAACAGCGCTCATCACCATCTCACCCCTTTCTACCTTTCTTACCTCCCACATGCTGGTCCTTGAAAGGCAAGAAAATGCATGCATCATACGTGAATGTCAGAGACGACTCTCCTAGGATTACATCCCCCTCTGTTTGGCCAAAAGCCAGCTGAAGCTCCCCAAAAGCTCCCATAAATCCTCCAGTGCCGCCGTTGATCGCGAAATCTCCAGTGCCGTCGGCTGCTGCAAAGACGCCTGTAATGGTGAAGGTGCCCTTGTCGAAGATGGTGATGGTGGTTGAGCACCAGAAGAACTCTGCAGAGCCGTCCTCCATTACAACTGTTGTGAAGCACTTGCCCTGCACGACACTTGCATTTCACCACCTGTCTATTACGCTCCATATCAGTCAGAGCGCAAAGTCCTTAGCAACGCGTGAATGTGCGTTACAAGCTGGGGAACTGTATATGAAACTGCCGGGCATGCATGGCACAGGCTGCAAGCGGACAGGAAACTACATAATATGCAAACCAGACCGAGCAACCCCCACTAACAATCCGGATTGACAGGCCTCTTGCAATACAACCGTGCATCCATACATAAACAACGCACTTAACAACATACTGCATTCGAAAAGGCCTCTGAGTTCTATGCTTTCTGGGTGCAAGACAAGCAGGTGCAGCATGGACAGGTCCAGCAATGTTGAAAGCACAGCGTTCAGCGCACCTCGATGGTTCCGAACTCGTTGCCAAGCACAGGAGTTTCGAATGACTTGAAAAGACGGTTGCGGAAGATGAGCTCAAGGCTGGGCCGGGGGTCCTCCGCCAGGTCCACAGGAGGGTCCAGCTCATCAAAATTGAGGGTATTCGCCTGTAACCGCATTGTTAGTAAGCTGACATAAAGCAGCGTCACGCATACGCAGCACAGATCAGAGTACCCTGGGAAGCACATATGCTCGAATGTCGGCATGCGGTGGAGCTTGCAGCTAGAACTGGCAAGTGGCAGCAAGGGCCCCGGATGACATATCCAAGGCCTGCGGCTGTGCCTCGAGTTGGCACGGGCAGAGACTCTGAACCACTCCCCCTCAGGGTTTCTCTTGATCGTCGCTTACCGCGCAGCTCCTCACATTGGGTGTGCGGTCTCCAAAACGCACAACTGTTGAAAATTCAACGTGGTTCGCACAACCTGTTCAACACAACTGAGGGGAAGGTCCAGAACCCGCAAGTAACCATTAGTAGCCATGCTCGGGAAGAAGCACAAGCTGCGTAAATGGCTGAACTCAAATCCACAGGAGCACCCCACTTTCGGAATGCACGACCACGAGACCTCGAGACAAACACGGTGCCGCGCTGCCCAATGCTACACGCCGACGTAGCAGACAACAAACAAACGAGCATACGTCTACAGAGTGCATGGGCTACGAGCGAAGCGGGGGAGATCGCACCACGCCGCTGAACTGAGTGCCCGGCGCGGACGCCAGCTCCGTGAATTGAAGCGCCACGTCACAGTCACGACGCTTGCCGCCCTTCGTGGCGATCGCAAGGCATGCTTGAAGTAGTATGATCACGCACGGGAGAATGCAGCGCCGCTGGCGTGCCATCGCGTCGCTGGTCGATCTGCACACTGAATTCAATATCGAAGCACCGGTACCGATCAAGTTTTAGCCTACTACAGGAGTCTACACAGTCAATCCTCTAGTTCAAGGTATAAGTGAAGACGAGAACCAGGAGAGGTGGAAGCCGGGCCGCATGTGGGGGGGATTTCGCTCGCCGTTGCCGACGGTTTTCGTTCGTTGGTAAGCTTCCCCCATCTCGACAACCGCAAACGGTCGACAGTTATCGCATACTTGCAAATGTCGTACCCAGCGGCCTGGAGAATCAGCTAGGAGAACATGCGCTTCGGCTCAAGATGATGAGTACCGAGCTCATTGCAATCCTTCGTTGTTTTATACGGCCCAACACAATCAGTTTTTTACGGGGTCGTCGTTTGAGCCGAACTGGGGACAGACGTCTTGTTTCTTTTCTCACGGGTTTCTCGTTTTCGCGCTGCCAGCACGGGACGACCTTTTTGTCTTGTGCTCGGGGGCGTCGTTCTCAAGCTGCTAGCCACATCGAAGATGTTGATGCAGACGTAGCACTGGTTGAAAGGGCTATCGCAAGTTTTTTGAGGTGTTCGACGAACAGAAGGTCAAGCGTGTTGTCCAAAACAGGCGCAGATCAGCGTGGATGTGTCAAGACGGGGATAGCATTCTTTTTTTCCGTTTGTAGGTTGTTCGTCGTTTTCGCACCCGCGGAAACGAGACCGGTAGTCGTTTCGGATTCTTGGGGGACAGACGATAACGAAGGAATGCAATCACTCATTGCAATCCCATTGCCAATGAGTACGGTAGCGAAGACGCCAAACCTGACAACACCCCGTCAGCGTTCTTAAGCGGGGTACCTACGGCGTCGTGCGCGGGCCCTACGCGCGGTACTCCGAGCCATGCGCAGCCCACGCTCAATTATGACGTCATGCGCTGCGAAGTATCCACCTAATCTGCATACCCCTCACGAGGCCTCATGCCAGGGGTGAGTTGACTGGCGCGTCCTTTAGTTTACGTATCCTGCTGCTGCTCGGACGGCGACTTTGCAGGAAGAATGCGCTCACGGGAAGAAGTTTGGTTTCTGACATCAAAGGTCGCGGAGAGGGACGCGCTGAATAAACCTGTGGGGCCGTCCTTGCACGCTGTGCAGTTCCCGGCTTGCATGTGCAATTGTACAAGATGACCTCAGGTCTCAACGGCTCGCGCAAACGACCTCCGTTGACAAGTGGCTAATACCCGCAACAAACGATTGCAGCATTGATGACTTGGAAGCGCCAGTCCCAAATGACAGGCTCGGCTTCGAACCCACACCACGTTCCGCGGCGCTCGTACGAGCCCGGCGTGGATCTGCGATTGTGTACCCTCGCTGCTTGACTGTCCGATCCAGTTTGCAACGCGCCATGGCGGCTGGCTTGCGTCGGGTCTGGCAACGCGTCGCATCCGTTGGCGTGTCGCAGCCGCACGTGCTCGGTTCGTTGCTCCCATGCGACGAAGTTCGTTGTGTTCGACGGTTGAAGGGCAGAGCGGCACGCGACAGTTCGGGCGCACGGCCGTGCGCAAGCCTGCTGCTGCCCGCGGCCTTGCGCCAGGGGCGTACGTGCGCATGGCTGAGCAGCGCCCGCCACGTGGCACTTGGGTGCCTGCTCGCGGGCCAGCGAAGTGCTGCGCGCACCGGATAAATGCGCCGCGTGACGCCGGCCCGGCATTCCGGCAGTCCAAGACGCCCGTTCAGTCGCCCGTGCAGTCAGCAGCGAGATGACCAGTGACACCAACAGTGACAATTCTTTGCACAGGATGTCGGAAGCCCCCCGGCCGTTGCTGCGTTCGCGCACCTCGGCCCCAGTTCCGTGATTTAATCACGAAACCGTCCTCGGTAGGCCAGAAAGAAAGGGCCCAGACGTTAAACTGCCGAAGACCGTCCTCGGCAGGCCAGAATCAAAGTAAGGGCCTAGACGTTAAACTGCCGCCCCATTGATTCCGTTCCCGCGATACGTCCACCGGCAGCGCACTGTTCGCGAATCGTGAACAACAGACGTTCGAAAAGCGCTCGCTCTTGCGCGCTGACACACCAATACAGACGCTACAGCGCGCTTAACACGGCACGAAGCTCAACTCTTCGAAGACGCCTTGCTCGACTCGCTGACGCGCACGCGTGCCCGACCGCGCTTGTGAACGAAAGCAACTGAGTCGCTGGCGTAACCGGATGCAGAACGTCTACCTTTGCAGCCGATTTGCTGAATGCACGACACAGGCGATTGAAGCCCATGTCACAGGGACTCGGCGAGTGCTGTGGCGGCTGGGTCCGGTCAGCAGCTGGCCGTGCGACTTGCATGGGCTGCGGGTTGCGCGTGAGGGGTGTGCAGGCGTGCACGCGAGATGTGCGTCTAGGCCGCAGCGCTGGCTTCGTGCTTGCCGCGCACCGGGATACGAAATCTGAGAAAGTGTCTGAAAACGCGTCGTTTTGCGCCACGGGGCAGCGTGGCCAGAGGGGCTCACTTTGCGCTCCTCGTTCAGAGCGCATACTGCACGGAATCCAGTTCTGAAAGAAGCGTAATTGGCACAAAGCCAAGCTCTGTAACATACGTTAGCGCGGACGTGTGCGGCTCTGGTCGCGTCTGCTTGTGGATTGCTGGTAGCGCTCTCGCGGGCAGATTCGTCTGCGCTTGCGTGTAGAGGGGTATCAAGGTTGCTTATGGATCATTGTGTGGTCTGTTGATGTCGTCGTCCGCGGGTGGTGGACCGCGGGCGTCACTTCGCGCGCCGCGTCGCGGAGCCCAGTCACAGCCGGAGTCCGCCCAGGCGTTCTGGGTGGCCGCTTTGTTCGGAGCGCGGATAGAGGCGTTTAGAACGGCATGTAATGTGTCCGCTGATCGCAGTGTCTTGCGGTCTGATCATGAGCTCAGCCGCTTCATTCGTACCCGGCAGCTGGCGTTTTCGAGGCTAGCCCCCGCCGATGTTGAGGCCCAGTACCCCTATTGGGTCAAGTTGGTCCCGGGCTGGTTGGGTTCCATTATGCAGTTTTTCATTCTGTTCCGTACCTGTGTTGGGAGTGATGGTGAGATTGACCAGTTGTGGTGTGCCAAGAACTTGTATGTGGTCGATCTAGGTGTGATTGAGGCAGAGGCAACCTTTCGACTGCAGTTGATGGCTGCACGGTTGCACCAAGCGCTTTTGGCCTTTGGTAATGCCGGTCTGCGCAGTGTTCAGTGTGCAGAGGATGTGTCGGATGTGCTAAATGCCATGGGGTTGCAAGTAGTGGCGACGGGTGTACAATGCTCTTTTCAGCATGGCAGGAATATGGAACATGTGGCAGGTGGTCAATATCCGTCGGGTGTCCTGTCTATGTTGCGAGATGGTTTGCTTGATGCTTTGCGGCCATTACCTACTCATCCTTGTAGTCCGCCTAGCAACATCATTAGCGAGACCTCGAATGCATCGAAGAGGACTACCTCACAACGGTCTCCTTTGGATCTGGGATCTTTAACAGCATCAGTCCAGCGACTGAGTCTCAAGCGTGTGTGCAAGTATGGCTCATATGCTGACTTCAGCAGTAGGCACTTGTCATGCTGATGTGTCCGGCTGTATGCCATCACCCACAGTTTTCAAGGAACTCGTGCATGTGCAGTGTTCCTTCTCCAGCGTGCGTGCAACAAGTTGAGAGGCCGTTACAAGATGTTGCTCCATTAGTGCTGCCGGAACTTGATTCTAGTGGGTCAAGCAGCGATACAGGTGTGGAGGGGAACGGAACCTTCCAAAGGTATGGTGTTGGAACCCGTGTGCTAAACACGCCGGCTAGAGCAGTGGCTCTTGGTAGGTACGTGCCATTACATTCTGAAGGTGTGCTTGTCGAGCGCCCTACGGGGTCAGAAGTGTTGGGGGATATTAACCCCAGGCCCGCGCACTTGGAGGATGCCACTGCTGATGAATTGCAGCAGCCCGTGGCATGGGTGGGCAATTCAAGGCGGACTGTTCTGAGGGATGCCTTAGCATTCAAGACCAAGTTGTTGCAAAGCAAGACTGATCGATACATTGTCGACTTCTTGAGCATTGTGATGAAAAGTGATGTGGTGCAACAGGCGTTCCAGCGGTTGTCTGTTTCACCAACTGAGGTTTGTGTCAATGAGCATGAGAGTGAGCACGTGAGGATGTCTGCAGCTGTTTTTGGGTCATTAGACAAAACCATGGGCTCGTGTGCGTTTAAGAGTAGAAAGAAGGACAAGATAGTGCAACGGGATGTAGTCTTAAGATCCATTGTACAAGGTCTCTCGCGGGGGCAGCTGAGGTGGTTGAGTGATCGTTGGCACATTCGCCGAAGTGTGCTAATTCATGCGGAATCAGTTCGTTGTCCGGAGTATTTCACCATACCCCGCATTACGTGGTATGTGTTCGCATGCAAGATGGACTTGCACGTGACTGCCTGGTATGTATGTGTAGTGGTAACTTGATATTGGTGTGTTACATATGGCTTACCATGGCTTGGGAACATATGGTTTATGGTGGCTAGGCAATGTTTGACGCTTGTGTGCAGGAAGATGACCAAACGGGCTGTGTCATCCGCTGTGCGCCGTGACGCCATCTCGTTCATGTTACGACATGCTACAAACCGAGGTGCTTGTGGCAATAGGGCAGAGTGGCAGAAGATGCGATCCGAGGCTGGTTCAAAAGTCTTGGCTAGAAAGTGGTACTTGAACATGACCATGAAGGCATTGTACAATGAGTTTGTGGCATTGCCATCCATGCAGGGCATAAAGCTTTCATATGCCACATTTTGAGGCTACGTCCGCCGTGGATGAAGCTGTATAATGTCCGAAACGTCAATACCTGTGCTTGTTGGCTGTGTTGCGACACGGTTGCTGTGTATGAGGCATTGGTTACGTCGTGCAAGCATATGGGGCACGTGATGAAACCCATTGGATCCCGGGACGGGACAGCACTCGCATTGAACTGTTGGAGGACACTTGCACTAGGTGCGCAGCGGGTTTGAAGCATGTAGCCCGCTCTGCTTCACAAGGCGTGCATGACAGATCAGGTGCCAAACCTCATTGCCCATTGTGTTTTGTGCAGAGGAGAACGAAGAAATTCTCACGTTGGACCAACTCCTAGCTGAGAATATTGGCGTTGACGCAACACACGACTCCGATGTCACAGCATCAGATTCAGTTGATGGTCCGCCAGACACGGGCTCTACACGCGAGACAGTAACTGATGATGAAGTGCGCACGGTGTGTACTGACCAAAGCATTGAAGCATGATACCACCATGTGCTTGTCAATTCTTGAATACGTTTTATGTTTCTACATCTTGTGTGCAAAGGCATGTAATGGATGCCATTTTGATACGCAACAGTGGTGCAGGTGCTTTCTGTGGAAGACAACAGTGCTGGAGAGGACCTGGACATGATGGGGTCATTTGCAGACTTTTTGAGAGGGGCCATGTGCTCTCGTCGCTCACTTCAATGCTATGCAGGGACTTGTCAACATTGTACAGATGCAGTGCAGAAACTCGTAGACCAGATGTCGGGTGTTACCGAACACGCAGATTTCAATGCAAACTTCAGAGTACCACTTCGGCTGTTTGATCGACGTCACGTCCCCAGCACAGTTGCTGGGACTGCGGTGTGGGACAGGTTGTCTTCGCGTGTCACACATGCTCCTGCAGTGTTGCAGAGGCTGATTGTATAGTGACAACCAAGGCTAGTTCAAATGTCTCAATTTCCACGTGTGCGCTGCAGATTCGCATTGGATGCCACCACCATGTTGGAGAGGTTGAAGCAATGCATGATCAGTGGCAAGGTGACACCCAATGAAGCGTCAACACTGCAGTCGGAGTTTACTGACCTGCGTGAATTACTTGACCGCGCATTAGGTCCCCCGGAGCCATACCAACGACGCCGGCCCTGTTCGACGGTAGCATCCGATCTTCGCCTCAGTGACCACCACTCGGATTTGTGGAGCTCTGCACGTGCGCTATACTGTAAATTGAATAGTCATAATTCAGCTGACATTCAAGGACTTGCAAGTATATGCAGTTCACCACGCTGTGAAGCTGGTTTTGCATCCGTCGGCACCGACTCGATGTCAATCGTCGACATCCTGGAGACCGTGCACAGGCGCAGATATGTACATACTGTACGACAACCAGTTTGCCATACTATGACTCCCAAAGACGTGCTTGCAGCACTAGACCGCATTCTTTTGTATTATCAGCAGCACATGTTCGTGGACAATTGGCAGAACATGCAAGAAGAGCACTGTCGACGTTTATTGGTTTCGCATGCGGATGATACGCCGACGGAACAGTTACCAACTAATGCGCTGTTCCGTCAACATGTTTGTGGCGATATACAAATTCATGCGGATTTTGCAGCAAAGCATGTACTTAGCACTAGTGACATGCCTCAAGAGATGACACATGGTGGCAAGGGGACGCCCGTGATCAGCAGTCACGGAGTCCTTGTGATAGTCCCAATACCCCGTGATGTCAACGACTGCGTCATGACAAGGGTGAAACACAAAGATGGGTGTATTAAGTTATTTTTCAGTGCATTGAGCTGGGACACCTGTCAAGATCCACACTGGGTACATATTCATTTGTCTCAGATTGTCAATTTGTTATCAAGGCACTATGGATACCGTGTGACCAAGATTCACGCTTGGAGTGACAACTGCGACGAACAGTACAAAGGACAGGTAGCAGTTGCACGCCTTGTTTCCAGCGACATTCCCACCATATGGAATTTCTTTCAAGCAAGACACGGTAAGTCTTGCGTAGACTGTTTGTCTTCCATATGGCGCAGGATCACGGACGAGTACAATTG
The DNA here is from genome assembly GCA_036784835.1 of Phaeophila floridearum. Lineage (NCBI taxonomy): Eukaryota > Viridiplantae > Chlorophyta > Ulvophyceae > Ulvales > Phaeophilaceae > Phaeophila > Phaeophila floridearum. The sequence goes on from JAYMFU010085744.1 coordinate 8,972, forward strand.
CAGCACAGCAGCTAAACAACACACCCTGTGGTCTCCAGCTGACATTGCAGGCTATTGGTCAAGACACTTCCGATTATCCACCAGGAGTGTGCTACATGCAATCCACTTTGAAGCACTTACTCAACCGGACATAGACTCTAACAGGAAGGACGCAAGATTTACTCACCTGAATAGCCTCGATGGCTCGATGGCGGTGCATTGCTACAAGGCCCTGGAAAAATCTCCTCCAGCCAAGCTCCGCGTCGTGAGTGCATTGGGACTGTCCGACTACCATATGCCGGACCGCTGCACACAAGAAGAATTCAGCAACATCATCCAGTTTGGACTGCCCGCCCAACTAGGAGCGGACACCAAGTGCATGCGTGTTGACGCCCATTACCCCTTCGGCAGCGGGGCAGAAACAAGCAGCAGCCGACGAACTCGGACCCAGACTGTGGCCACCACCGAGGACATTGCTGCAGTCAACCGCCGTGCTGTGGAGCTACAACGCAGGCTCGCATTACGAGAGCAGGTACGCCATCACAGCCTCACTGGAGCACGCGTGGGTTCACACACGCACACGCACACGCGCACACACGCACACACGCCCGCACGCGCGCACACACACACACGCACACACACACACAGCGCGACTGCACAGCAGCCGATGCACACATTTTAGCAATCGCGGACGCGGACACTCCCGAGCCCCACGCTGCAAGCCCGAACCCAGCGGTAACCAAGCAAATTGCGGCACTGCCAGCCAATGAATTCGCAAACGATGCTGCATGCATTGCAGCCTCCGATCAGGCACAGTTGCTGACGCCATCTCCAAGTTGCATCCCAACGCGAGCATGCAGACATGGGTATGGCACGGCGGTCCTCTTACCAACAGCAGGGGTGCAGCATCGACGTTACATCCGCCCTGAAAGGACAACCGTGTCAGCACGTGGCGGCATCCGCACATTCACAGTAATCAGGCACCCACGCACTTTCACCGTGGCGGACGTTGACCACAATGACGGGTAGATGTAGAACCAGACTGCACGGACAGCCAGCACGCACTCTACGCAATGCATGTGTCACGTCTATGGCATCCAACAGTGTGGGAGCGTGGTGATGGTACAGGTGCGGCCAAAGCGCAAAACCAGGCCAGCACAACAGCAGTGCACACACTTCCGTGGAACATAGGACGTGTTATGTATGCAGTAGTCTCACCACTCAGAACATGCAAGCTTGGATGTTCCACATGGTCAATTCAGCGCTTACATAACACTACCTATGCTCCACGGAAGTGTGTGTGCATGCGTGAACGCGCACGCGCGCAAGCGCACGCGTGTGTGTGTGTGTGTGTGTGCGTGTGTGTGTGTGTGTGTGTGTGTGTGTGCA
>JAYMFU010085855.1:0-10311 GCA_036784835.1 Phaeophila floridearum
ACACACACACACACACACACACACACACACACACACACACACACACACACACACACACACACACGTGACTGCGGCAACCTTGTCGCTGTGGGCACCCAATTCTCACGCAACTACCTTCAACTGGACAGACCCTTCACGGAATGCGCATGTACAGCACTCACACAAATCCATGAACCGATGCAGCCACTTGAATAAACTGCAGGCGGACATGTGTGACGGACATGGTTAGAGAGAAGGGCAAAGGGGATTTGCTGCATGAGACAGGCAGGCATTGACAAACATCCCGCAGGATGGAGACGCATTCGCAGAGCATTGTCCGTACTACAGGTTGACTGTGCACATTGAACTGAAGAACGAGTACGACATTGCAACGGCGCAGTGTTCATCTCCCCGTGTCAATCAGTTACAGTTCCAGTGTGATGAAACCAGTTCATGTTGGGCACGGGGAACCTCACGAAGCGCGGAGTAATGTGTCTGGTGCCTAGGCTTTACACACGTCTCAAAGGCAAGCGAGCAGCACATCGGCCTACTGCTGCCGATGTACTGCTCGCTTGCCTTTGTAACGTGTGTAAAGCCTGGGCACCAGTGTGTAGGCGACCCAGCTGATAGGCAGAAGGAAGGAGGGCAAGGAGGACGTTGCCTTGGTGCCTAGGTGGAGAACGCATCTGCGACATGCAGACCAGATCCGTCCACACTCGTCACAACGGCAAGCAGCTCGCCTACACACCGGCTGCCACCAGTCTGGCACCACTCGCTTGCCTTTGTGACGTGTTTGGATGGATCTGGTCTGCAGGACGCAGAGGCGTTCTCCACCTAGGGACCTAGGCTACGCCCTCCTCGCCCTCTTTCCTTCTGCCTTTCAGCTGCCTGTGCTAGGTGACAATCGCAGCCAAGCGTAGCAAACGGAAATGAGTACGCGTGTGCGCTTCGGAGCGCCGACAGCTCTGACTGGCGCTCGGCCTGTCGTCACAGCCCAAATTTGCATCCAATTCGAGGCCCCAACCAATCGTGTGAGTGATTTGTTCAATTGTGCCTGGGCGCATTCGGAATGGCTGGCTACGTGTAGGACATGAACGTCGGTTGCGCATGCAAGACGTCAGATTTGGGCCAACGTTGGCGAGGGCTTGTTCCCTGTGAAGTGCCAAGTAGGTGGTCTTTGCTTGGCAGAGGTGTGTGACTGTTTCCCTTCTGGCCGGGCACGCGACAGCGGCTGGGAGGGCTGTTGGACACGCCACCAAGTCCTCGGAGCCCACAAACGGCAAGGAGCGCAGCTAGGAGTGTGACCGGAATGCAGAGGAGCAAACAGATGGTTGACGCGGCTGCAGGCACCGATCAACTGCACCATCACAGGCGTACTCGCCGGCAAACAGGCGCCCAGCGGCTGCTGGATCCGTGCACTCTCGGTTGGATGCAATTCGGGACAACCAGGTACTGCGGGCAGACGACAAACCTGCTGAGGAGCGCATAGCCATGCGTGGCGCTCCTGTGCAGTGGTTCTACGTGTAGTTGCCCATGGGCCCGGCGCGGCCGAGTAGGCTGGGTGGGGCGTACTGCAGTTATGGGCGCACGACGCGAGCCGTACAGTTGCGCATACGTCAGATGCTGCCGAGCAGGCGATGCGGGGCGTACCGCAATTGCAAGCGCACGAAGCAGTGCGTCTGCCGTGCGAACTGACGAAGCCGATCGACGAAGCGCGGCGAGCACGAACACTCCTAACTTGCCGACGTGTGTCGCAGCAGCACACGACGGTGCGCAGCTTCAAATGGGCGTGAGCAACCGCTGTTTGACTGCCACGCGCTGGTTTAGAAGCTGCAGCGAATTCGCGTGCCGGAAGCGGGCGTCGCCTGGTGTCCGAAACACGCGTTGGGGATGCGGACACGCGGAAACGACGTTTGAACGAACGCAAATCATGCCGTGTCGGAAGCAGGTGTCGTTGCTGTCGGCGGTAGGCGGGGCTGTTGTCGGAAGTAGGCGCCGCTGTGTCGTCGTCTCTGTACGCATGTCGGAAGCGGGGCCTCGCTGGTGTCGGAAGCAGGACTCGCTGGTGTGCTGCACCAGTACGCTCGCACCGCTCCTCAACAGCGGGACCGCCGACTCTCGTCACCGTTTGCGTCGAAGTTGCCGCGCGACAAGTCACGTTGCGTCACAAGTTCGCTCCGCCAACGAGGTTGCCGTTGCGCGTGCGCAGGGCGAGGGCTTCACTCGCTCCGTGGCCGCTTGGACCTGCCGCCCAGCCTCGCGGCAACCCCATGGGAAGACACCAGCAGATCTGCAACAGTCGGTACAACCTGGCATTCGGATTGGATCCGCCCCAACACCGCTGCTGCGCGCACAGCCACGAGGTTGCAGGTGTCATCGACGTCGCGACGCCGCGTGTTGCGACGCCCTCCAACGTCTACAGCCCGAATCCTTCAACGCCTCACATCGCAGCCGGCTGTTGCAAGCAGACGGTATGGTTCCACGCCGTCGCAGCCCGCCGAGCGCAGCGCGTGCACGCGGCAGCAACGCCCACATCCGCTGGCACCGACCGCACGCACATGCCGCCAGCTGCCGCCAGGAAACGCGACGCCCAGCTCACGCTTCCTGGCGTCCTGCAGGCAGCACGTGTCCATCCACGGGCGTGTCAGCTGCGGTGCGCTCTGTCAACGTGGCGTCGCTGGGTGTGCTTGAACTGCCGCGGAGTCCAGCTCATCATTGGAACGCTAGCCACGCTCTGCGTTGCCAGGGGCAGCCTGCACCTGCGAGGGCGGCAGCATTGCACTCACAAACACCGCAGCCTCCGGCCTGCATGACCGTCATGCCACGCCGCCAGACAACCTCGTTTTCAAGTGGTGTGGTCTTGGCTCCATGCCTGCGTTCGCGTCAGTCCGGCACGGCAGACGCCGGTTTCAGGACTCTTCAACGCCTCCCTCTTCATCGCCTCCTCACGGGTGTGGCTGCTCTGTTGGCAACGAGTCTCCAGTCTGGTGTTGTCATTGCCGCGACGTGCACAACCCCGACCCCTAGTGATGGGTGGCTGGCGATGCAAATACTAACCCGTTTTGCTGACATGGCGGGTACGGCCCAGCGTGGAGTGTGCTGTAGGGTGCAATACAGCAGCGTTTCCACCCGCTCGACAAGTCGTGACGTTGCCACTCACGATGCCACTCGCAGGCAATTGTATGCACAGGTGATGGTTGCCGGATGCTGTTCACCTGAGCGCGAGGCTTAGCAACAGCCCAGGGCAGCAGTTGCTCGGCGGCACCACCATGTTCAAACGCTAGTTGTCCACTCCGGCAGCCATGGTAGCGCCGTTCTGCAGTTCCACCGGCACGCTACCAATAAGCCTGCAGCCCTGCACACTCCAGCACAATCGTGTGCATGCATGCTCCCTCACGACCTCTGTTAGCCCACTCACGAGCGGTAGCGTCAGGTTTGCGGCAAAGTGTACAGTGAAACACGCGCATATTCCCCAGCTACACCCTCTTTGATAGCTCCGTTGGGCGAACTAGCAATGTCACGCAGCCTCACGATGGTGGCAGGGGCCATAGCACTTAGCATGCAGTGTTCAAGAATCCTCAACCCATACACACAGCCCAGCACAGTCCGCTGCATCGTGAAGACGACTCATGCGTGCACATGGACGACAAGGTCATGATGCTCCAGCAGTTGCGTGGTGGCAGCAATGTGTCTTCATCCCGCAGGCCCACGCTGCGCATACCACTGCTGTTTTTCACCAAAGCCGACGTAACGTGCATCTTGAGCATCCAAATTGCAATTGCTGACGGTCATGCTGGGCACTGTCCACAAATGCACACCCCTACCGAGATCTACGCTGCACACAAGCGCCAACACAAGCATGGATGGGCTGTTGGATGGCGCATAGAGCTCTCCTCACGTATGAACTACGTGCACTCACTGATAGCCTGATAAACAACAGGCTCGTTGCAACAGAAACTGGCACACATTCTTCAGCCTATGTGCAGCATCTTCTTGCTGTTTCAGCATTATTTGCGGCCTCTGCGCCACATTACTCTGCATTGCCACTTGCAATCAAACAATGTTCCATATACACAGCTCAGCGACGTCACACGAATGTTGAGGTTGCGTTTCTGGCGTGGGCGGGATTCGTTTGGGTTTTTAAAAGTGGTGATATAGTCTTGAATAGCGTTGGTGCGTTGCTATGCAGTCCGCAAGCCAGTCAAACGTCGATCCAAATGGCCCACAGCACATTGGTGTCAACGGACCAATCCCACGCGCCTGCACACCCCGTTGCCTACACAGAAACAAAGCGTCAGCTGCTGTCTTCTGTGGTGCTGAAGGGTGAGGTATGCCACTGTGTCATTGCTTTAATTTGAATACACATCAATGCGTACCTCGTGATCAACACTATGCGCGTACTTAAGAACGTTCAACGTGTTCCTCCTGTTTCCGGCGGACTCAACGTCCAGGATGTCTTTGGCACTTTCTGTTCTCTGCCCTCCACCGACAGATTGCTTTCAACCTTGCAAATTAGCACAATCAGGTAGGCTCCACATAGGTATCATCACATTAGCAGCTCTGCGCAAGCTTTGATAGCCGCATCACTCGGTTGCAGATCGTGACACTCGCGATGCGAGTCGCTGGCACATACCGCACACAGAGCGGGCTGATCATCCCCGAGGCAAACCGCCACTGTATCTAAGCGAGTACACACAGCACTCTGTGCTTGGAAGATCTCCAAGTGCGCGCAGCGCGATAGTTCAACAGCAAACAGAGCTCTCACACGACACAGCTGCAGATTGAGGGTCGATAGCAATGCTTCTTTCGGCTCATCGCAGCAATGTATCATGTGCCCAAGAGCTGGCGCACACAAGTTAATGAGTTGACGAAGGGGCTTGTGCTGGGATCGTGAGCTGCTTGCGTGGGCACCCATAACAAGCAATGTCGTCTTGGCTCACAAACCTGAGCTATCGATAGACGCAAGCAAGCATGCACGTAACGAGTGTTTGCCACCCACCAGCCGGTTCACTAGAGGCACACACGCTCGCACACGCCACCACCATGCAAGCACCACATGGGCAGCTTGTCTTTCCTCCTGTGCCCCTGCAGCTCAGCAGGGTTTGCATGCGATGCGAGGCAAGGATGTTGTCCACTCACAGGGCCGTGTGCAAAGCAGCGCCTTAGAAGTACTGATTATCACACGCTGAGACGGCGCAACCGATGCTATTGCTCGCATGGGAAGCAGGGCCAGGTTCACAGTTGGTGACGATACGCGCCAGCTGCACCTCAAGCGCAGCGTGGCAGGCTGCTTTCAGCCATCACCGTTCTGTGTGAGTCACGCTCGTCCATGATGCTCTGCAGATGCTCACGGGGGCAAGGAGAATACGGAAGCAGACCAAACCGGAGTTGGGAAAGGGAAGTCTGTCGCTTGTCTGTAGGGCTAGGAACGCTGGGAGTGATGCACTCACACTGCTCATGAATACAATAACACAGACTTACATGAACTGCACAGACCAGATCGCAGCCGGTCTTGCTGAATTGTGAAGCATCAATGTACAAAAGTCTGTGAGGCCAGATGGAGGTCAAACACAGTGCGGTGGAGAGTTGGCACGAAGCCTGGCACGCACAGCAAACGGCTTCCCCGTTGCTTTCCTGTGTGTGCCAGGCTTCGTTGCTCGGGGGAAGTTCCAGGATTCTGCACTGGTCCTGTTAAGCGCACACCTGCTTCGAAGTGCGTGCAACAGCTAGAAAGAGAGGTGTTAAGGTGCTGGGTGTGCAAGTCACAGTCTTGCAGTCTTTCCACCCTCATGTGGACCGGCAGCGGTCTCTCGAGCAGCTGGGACTCCGTTGTATGGGGTCGGCCAGACACTGGCACTGGCAACAGGCAAACCTCCAGAACTACAGGCCGGACCTGGTGATCCAACCTTTTGTCTTGTGTGCCTGTGCAAGCGGCATGATCTCAAGGCGACGGTCGGGCACGCAAGCCACGGATGCGACGTCTTTGCACCGATAGAGGTGTATCACACTGGACGGTCAGCATACCTGCTGGCACACACAAGGCAGCCAAGAAGACAGGCATTGCCGGCAATGCTTGTCGCCCCCAGCTTGCACGTCAACGGCCGCCCCCTTGTCACCGGCCGCCCGCAGCACAACCTCCCATGAACTCACATCCACAGTCTAGCACAGGTTGTGCGACCCATCACACGTCGTATGCGTTGCAGCACACTGAACGGCAAGCACAGCTTTGTTGTCCGAAGGAGCATGCATGGGATGTTTGATGCACGTGAGTGGGTGCCAGGGACACTCAACCGATGCACGCACAACCAGTTTGCCGAATGCCTTGTAGCCTGGGCGACGCACCATGTACTCATGCTCGTCCAAGCGAGTGACTGATGCGGATCGCTGTCACTTGTGTAGCAGCACTGCCTCCTTGCCTTGCAGTAAGTTTCAAGACAGGTGCTGAGGGTAACAGAAACATCCGACTCACGCACTCCAGCGGTGCCGGGCGTCAATGGTGTTCACAGCTTGCAACTTGCCTGATTTGCCAGCAGATCGTCGTGGCGGAGGCAGGGGTTCCACGACGAGCGCTCGTCGACGGCAGCAGGTGAAGGGGGCCGAAGGTGGCGCATGAACGGGATCATGACAACACGCAGCATCGTGAGTGCAACTCTGCGGTTGAGTCAAAATGATGGGCGAGCCACTTCTGTGCTCATGTTGCTGTCTAAGCGCCGTGGCCCCAGGCAGCAGGCTGCATACCCACACTTCCAAAGGGCCCGAGGGCGAAACCCTCTTGGGACAGCCCTGTGTTGGAAACGATGTTAAAAAACATATGACCCAAAACCAGTTCGCACGCAAACGCCGATACATACACGGCTGGACAGGGTTAAGTCCTGCTATATAAAGCATATTCAACAGGGGTTCGGAGAGGGTACCCCGTTCATGCTTACGGGAAAACATTGGCTACAAGCAATTCACTTTCAGAGGTCACGTATATGAAGATACAGTCCTGCACATGCTGCATAAACCAGGTCACAGCTATAGGCGTAAGAGGTTCAAAGTCGCAATGTACGCAAGGTGGCCGGGGCGGACGAGTCGCCTGAAGTGTAAGGTGAGAACATGGCTGGGAAGTCACCGGCAGCGGCAAAATGAAAGCTTCTAGCCATGGGCAAGAATTGGTGAGCACACACCTGAACCTATAGGCTAGTGGCAGCGACAAAGTGTGATCAGGAGGTGCGGGTTGCACAAGCCCGACCTCTGCTGCCCGGCGGCAGTAGCCCACGTGGGACCTGCAGTCGGCTCACCTACACCACATGCGAGGCTTCTAGGTGGGGGAGGGGAGCGTGAACACCTGGAAAGTGCAAATGGCGCCGGGCACACACAAGGCATCTGCCACCGCCAACACATGCATCGGGGTGATACCAAGTATCAATGCTGTGCACAGCTTGGGATCGAGTCCACCGTGGGCAGACGGCATGCGCAGCAGGTTGGAAACGGTGGTGATTGCGATGTTGGGAAGTTCGAGCACACTCCGAACCCATGTCGGTGTGAACAGGCCGACACTGGCACTGGAGGAAGGGTCGCATTCTACTCGATGGGGCCCCACAGGGCTCCAGCAGCCTGGTGCTTGGAATTGGAATCGTTCGGGTGCTGCAAGTGAGCTTAAGGCAAACGTTAGATGCGACAGCGTTGACGCCAGCGACAGCCGACGAACCCCTGCACTGGTCCGCAGCGGGGAGCAGACGTGCACGGGCGGTTCCTGGTTCCGCCTGCGGAGGGCCCAAGCGCCGACGAGCAAGCACTCAATCGGCTGGGGCCATGCCGTCGCAGGGCGTGCGGTGTCGGAACAATCCAACACAGCACGTGCCGTTCGTACCGTGCTCGCACTTCCAGGCACAACACAACGTGGGCTATCGGATTCCGACAGGGGTCTGCAGAGCTGCATGCGCTGCTCCTCGCAATTTCGATCAGTACCGGACGGGGAAACGAGGCAGCTTGTTCGGCCGAAAGGTCCGAAACCATTCAACCCGCCTTTCAAACGGCCACAGAAACCGTTTCGGAATCGAGATCGAGCTGCACCCGGCCACGTGCCGTTCTACCCGCGGGTCCGCTCGATTCGGATTCAGCTGCCGGCTGGTTCCGACGGCGCAACCGCGTTCGCGTCAACGTGGCAGGCGTGCTTGTGCGCACGTCGTTGCGTCACAACGCACCTCCAGCTGCTCCGCCAGCTCCACCAGCCCGACGGCAGCAACATTCGCCGGCAAGCGGCACGGGCACACGTCTCAGCAACGGCACCAACCCTCTGTACAGCTCGTAGTCCGGCTGTGGCCTCGTAGTCCGATTGCGACCACGAGCCTGCCGTCCTCGGCTGCCGGGCACAAAGTGTGTGCCACACCCAGCCACGCGCAGCATCGCGGCTGGTTGTTATCGAGCAGACATGCAACGTTCGACGCCGCCGCCAGCCTAGCGTAGCGCATGTGCGCCAGCGACGCGTGCGTCTTCTGTGACTCGTACGCTCGAGTTGCGTAATGCGCGTCACGATGCGCTTGCCGTCGTGGCGATTGGGAGCGGCCGTCGATGAGCGTCTCAGCTACGGTGCGCTCCGTCCTCGTGACGTCGCTGCCCGCGTGCTCGAGCGCCTGCGCGTGGCTGCGGTCCGAGTACGGGACACAGCCAGCCACGGTCAGCGACGCCGTGGACAGAGTGCCCACGCGCTGACAGCGTTGCACTCACACGCCACGGCATTCAGCCAACACGGCTGCCATGCGATGCGGACTGACACGCGGCCTTTTGTAGAGTCCGAGTCCGTTCGTTGCACAGACCAGCTCCGGTCTAGCCAGTTGGGAAGGCCGCAGCTTGAGGACTTCACATGTGTTGCGCTCGCATGTGTACGCGTTTGCTTGTTCTTTGGCTTCAGGCAGTGGCAGCCATTTGGGCAATGAGGTCACGCACGAGCCAATGCCTAGTTAGCAATGCGTTTGTACGGTGGTGCATGTGTGTGTGCAAGTCAGCACGGCCACAGAAGCTGGGTGCGCTGCCACCGTTCCCATCGCTTGAGCCGCTACCTCCAAAGCGGCAGTGCGCACGGTGTTCGTTCACGACACCGTTGCTGTGCTGATCATGCTGCACGCTGGAGCTGGGAAACGCAAGTCCTGTAGGTATCCCAGACAACGGTGACGCTGCTTCAAACTCCTTACCATCATTGTTCCACACTTGTGTGGCAGCGTCGTCCGAATACACGTGGCCCCCGTCTTCAACGGCCAAGCCAGGTGCAGAGGCAGCATCAAAAGAACACTGGTCACACAGCACATGCGCTTCAGTCCAAAATGCCCAATTAGCACCGGTGTCATCACCTGCACCTCTGGAGACGCAACCACGGACTGTTGCGTTCCTCAGCGCAAGCGTGGAATCTTGGGCCCAGGCAGCCACGCCTTCAAAAATGTTTTCCATATCTCCTAGATAAACATCTGCATGCATGTTGCCCGTTAGCATCCTCGTGCCATGCGCAACCAATCGGGCCACACCCTCACCACAACCGCAATCAGGGCAGCCACCAGGACGCCTCAACCAGCACAAATGCTTCCAATGAGGACGTTTGTGCCAACTTGTGGCCGCACCACCGCCGAAGGTTCTACAGGTACAGGCGGCGTGGTTGTCGGTGCAACTGGTTCCGGTTGAGTTCCAGACGATGGTGGTGAAGAGGCCGATGGCGGCCGGTCAGGCGGCGGTGAACTGTGTTGTGGCGGAGATGTGCTCGGCGGCGGTGGACTCTGGTGTGGTGGGGGTGACGGAAGTGGCAACTCCTGCACGTTCAATCCGCTGTCACTGCCATGTGCACGTTAATGTTGTACACAAAATGCACCTGGCGCTGCAACACCCCCAGGTCATGCCGTTATTGTGGAAACTGGAACAAATTCTCGCTGAATGTCGCTCGTCCACAGTACCTCAGACGATTGATAGACGGAATTGGTACAAAAAACTCAATCATGCATGCATACAGCAGGCAGCTGCTTTATTGCCGCGTGCAAATTGATGCAATGCTCCTAGTGTTCAACCATGTCAAGTTGTAGAACTTGGCTCAGCGAGGCAGCACGGATTCCGAAAAGGTAGTAATCACGAAGCAGCAAGGTACCTCAGAATGTCACACCTGCTTCAGGGCCACCAACTCTGCATCACTGGAACTGGGAAACACAATTCCGGCAGGTAGCGCAGACAACGGTAATACCGCTTCAAACTGCCTACTTTTATTGCTCCACACTTGCGTGGCAGTGTCGTTCGAATACATGCTGCCTCCCAAGAACGTGGCCAATCCTGGTGCAGAGGCAGCGTCAAAGGAACACCTGTCACACAACA
>JAYMFU010085966.1:0-10296 GCA_036784835.1 Phaeophila floridearum
GTGGCATCACAATTGAAGTGCACGTGTTCGGTTCACACCCCGCCCCAACGGCCGGCACGTAGGAAGTCAATTTCGAAATTCACAAACCTGGCAGAAACACTGTTTTCGGCTCATGGGCGCCCAGCTGGGCCCAGCTCCGGAACGACTGCGACGGTCAACGTCTGAAACGGAGAGCGGCGAACGAACTGTGAAGATGAAACCTCTGGTGCATCACCCTGAAATTCACTGTCGAACTCGCAGTGCCTGAGCACGGGCCGCGTCGCGGCGCGCGTGCACCGCGTGTGAGCTGGCGTGTGCGAGCGTGGCAGATACGGCCACGTCGACGTTCGCAGATCACAACGGCGCACGCATCCTCCACCCGTGGCACGCAATTGATGCTGCGTCCGCAATGCGCCCCGCTGCGGCGGCGGCTGAGTCATGGCCCTTCGCGCTGCTGCCTGTGTCTGAGTGTGCAAGCGGCGCGACGACCACGGCCGGTTCCGGAATTCGCGGGCGTCGCGGAAGGACCAGAGAAGGCAACCCGCAGGCGCTTCGAAGCCGACATGCGCCTCAAACGTGCGGGCAAGGGTACTGTACTATCTCAGAGATACCTAGGTACGAGAGCTCGAGCTGCAGGTGTTTCCCCGTGTGTGAGTGTTTGCGCAACCGTCTCGGGTGGCGCTCCAAGGTTCCGGACGCTCTCGGGACCCATCTCGCGTCTGCATTCTGCCGGCCATCTAACAGCGTCACCGCCAATCCACAAAGCAACATCGACTAGCTGCCTTGATAGCATTCGAAATGTGCACACAACGTTGCGGATCGAGTACACTACCGGCACTTCAAGTCATTACGGAAGCTCAACGGACCCGTTCACCCTAGATGTGAATTGGCACGGAAATTTTACGACGTCGTTCCCGACAACTTGCGTGCGCCTTGTGCTGCGCACGTGTCGCACGCTGTGCCGCGGCCGCGAATTCATGCGCTGCTTGGGCTCTGTTAACACGGCACCATTGTGCATGTTTCCAAGTTTGAACGAGCAATAGTCGTAGTTTAGCTTGTGCGCCGCATGCTCACTTGATGCAACCTTGCACAAAACTGAGATATCCAATTCACTCAGCTTTCAGTATCAATATACACAGATCAAAGGTGTAAAATGAGTGGGGAGCAGGGCCTCATTAAGCATACTTTCATTGTACCCCCCGGAATGTCACTTGTGTTGATGTGCCACGTTGGTGATCGCATTAAAACCTTACTGGAAATGCTAGTTGCTGTGCTAGCTTGTGTGTACTTGGCCCATAAGGTCCGCACGTTGTTTGTGCTCTTACGCGGCGATCATGAGGAAGTTGCCTGGCATCAGGTCTAGTGTGTGGGCACCTTTGTACCTTGGCGCCCACCTTGCGGGCACCCGGTCTAGCCATAGTGAGGCCCAGGAATAACTGTCACCATGAATCAAGTCACATGTGTTTCGTGCTCCGGAACGTTACGGAGGACATCAAGGGAGCGCGAGAAAGAGGAAGGTGAGTAGGCAAGCAAGCTTGGTAGTATTCGCATCCCCACCAAGACCCAGCATGCACTGTAAGACCATTGACATATTTGTAATCCTTGCTGTTGAATGCAGGAGAGCATAGGAAGCATGTCAAACACCATGGTTTTGGCAACAGGCATATAGGGTGGTTGGTCATTTGGGCTGAAGAGAGGGCATGAGGTGTTAATGGGGCATGAAAACAGCAACCCAAGGTAGTCCTGAACAAGCGAATGAGAAGATAGCTTAAAGGAACGGAAGCAAAGTGGTACAGCTGCTCGTTTATGTTGAGATGACGTGGAGCATACAATTACGGACCGGTGTGAATGAACTGGTTGGCGACACAAGAGATATGGCCATTGTGTGGTGGGGTGATGGTTGATTTGTCACATTGCAGTGCACAGAGCGGCTCCTGAGACGATGACACACGTTGTACCAAGGCGAACCACAACATGAGTAGGACTGCATGATCCTGCAACTGTGATTGCAGCTCACACTGATCATCGCAAGAACTATCGCACGTAAGGGACAAACAATGACTGATTTTGTTAATGTTCACAAGTGTCCTACTCATTGACAAAAGAACTTGCATGTACGTATGTACACACACACACACACACACACACACACACACACACACATACACATACACATACACATACACACACACACACACACACACACACACACACACACACACACACACACATACACGTGCACGATCAGATATGCGTGTGCATGTGTGGTGCTGAAGGAGAATTGCTGGATGTTGGAGCTGTGCAGCATACCATACACATACATGTGTACGGACAATGCGGTGCATTTGCATCAGTGCACTCCTCCTTCTCAAGGAGTTGCCTCCAAGTACCAACTGTCCCGCGACTCATGCTAATTGACAACCAATTCAGCATTTATTTAGCCCGCTCCCTGTGTACGTTCCATGTGATGGCCAAGGTGCTTACCGTACAAGACACGTAACCCACTGCATGTAGGGGCGACGAGGCTGGTTGGACCAACCTTCCATTTGCTTACCTTCCATATGTAATGTTGCCATTTGTCGCTGAGTCTCTGGCCAAGCTGTGACCGTGATCAAGATTCGATCCGAGGATCAACCGTTTCCATATCCGTGTGTTAATGTTGCACCTGCACATAGTGTGTGATAACGCCGTGCTGGATAGATGGCTGAATTACATGCGGCGATGTGCACGAGTCAGCTGGAGCCTGATGAAGTATGGGGCCATGACCAAGTGGGAATGATTTGATTTGGCATATTACACGTGCTATCAATGACGGCATAGATTAGAACCTTGCTGTGATCTACTTGTAGGCGGATTGAGTTCCGGCCTATGCTAGGCGCACTAAGAGTGACCTATGAGCAACACTGCAATGGCTACTGCGAAACACAACAGCAACTGCTATGGACGTGATGCATCCCTTTAGTAATTAGTTGTGCATTAAAGCAACAGTCCAACATATTCTCAAGTATCCCAAACACAGATACGCAACCAAGGCCACAGCTTGCTTGAAGGGGAGAACCTAGTTGTCGCTGCGTGGAGCCCGTTGAGGTAGTGCGACATGATATGTAGATAGCTATGCAACATCTGAAGGTGTGCACATGCTGGCTAGCAACGCATGAGACCTTGGGGCCATTTCTAAGTTGCGAAAGGGTTTTGTGAATTGTCATGTTTCCAGGCCTGCGACGTGTGCTGGACGAGTCACCGTCACCAGTACCGATGTGATGCTCAAGGACAATTGGGTGATGTCGAAACTAAGGTTCACACCGTGGGTGTATGGATACCAATATGTATGCACACATGTACACACACACTCACACACACACACACACACACACACACACACACACACACACACACACACACACACACACACACACACGCACACACACACACACACACACACGAGACCAAGGACGAGAATGAGAGCGAGAGCGATAGTGTCAGATTTGACAAACTGTCTACAGTGTGTTGTTCATGTTTCGGGCTGTCATAGTGGGGGCCCTTTGATGGGATGCAGCGATGCCCATAGTTGTTGTGACAATCCGGGAGAACAATCGTCTCCTTTGTTTTTTTGGGTTCGTGTTGGGTCGGACTTGGTTCTGACCTAATTACTAGGCCTCCAAGGCTTACTTAAGCGTATTGATAGCTATTGCCCGCCGGGTCTAGTGGCTAGAACTACTACAACTAGGCACTTGCCAACAGCTCAGGTCAGTAGACCTAGAGAATACAATCGTTAAAGGAACTTGTTGAACTGAGTCTAAACTGTCAACTTGTAGCTCTAGCAGACTACGTGTTGTCAGTGTTGCTCAAGCATGCGTGCTGTTCACGTGGATGCATGGCTCCGCTTGCTACCTTGCGCGGTGAACGCGAAAGAGCGTAACAGCGTGGGCCGCTTCCCTTGCCCTCAAGGCCGCTAGTCATTCAAGTTCTGGAGAAGAGCTGGGCTGCATTGGTTGGCACATAGTTTACCAGTTTACACTTTTTTTCACTGAGTTGCACTGTCTGCATCAGATGGCCAGCTCTCAATGTGTGATCCGTTGAGGTGTTTGGCCAACACCACGGGTCTGACCTTAGTATCTCAGATAGTAACCAGAACGCTCCAACGCTTTCCAGCTTGTCTGGAGCCTACCATGCGATGCATAAACCACATGTTTCAGGCTCGTCATGCAGCGCATGCACACGAACATGGCAGACCCATGTGAATGACCATTCACAGTCGGCGACCCAGCGTGTCTTCTGTCTTGTATCTCCATGCGAGCTACCTGCGATTCATGGCGAGCCTGAAACGTTTGCTTCATGCTGGAACAATTATCATCTCACGAGATTGTGGTGAGCCGGTCGTGTGTTCAGAACAGTACTTCAGAACGTTCTCGTAGCTTGGCGGTTTGCCGCGGTGTCGTTACAGGCGCGATTGGCGATGGATCCCGATCCCCGAACAGGGTGGCGGCCCGGGTTTTGAAGCTGTAAGACAGTTGCTGTTGGTTATGCCGGAGACAGTGCGCATGACCTAGCTCGCGCTCAGTCTGGTGCTCGTTCGTTAAAGAGCGTTGGAGCAGGGACCTCTGTTATCTATCTGACCGCTAAGAGCCTCTCGGGACGGGCGGCCCAAATGCATCCTGGCGTCGGCGCCATACGTGCACAGGCGCACTGTGGCTGTTTGGCAGAGCAACCTTCAACACGACAGCTGGCATGGAGGTTTGAGGGCGGGGCCAGGAGCGACGAGTGACGCTGCGGTGTGACGGCGCGCCGGCGTCAGCGACGCCTTGACTTCCCACAACGGATGACGCAGCGCCCGAGTAAGTTTGTGTAAGACTCCGGTCGCTTACAGGAGCACATCTCTCGCGATACCGCGCTGCGGGGATGATGGTCGCCACCATGTGACGATTATCGCCTGATGGTCTCCGCGTCATTCGCCGAGGGCTGCTGTTGTTGCCTGGACCGTCGGGGCCGAAGCAGTGACGATCGCCCGTTCGAGGACGGCTATGCAACTGTGGCTGTGTTGCTGCACGTTGCCACACCCTGATGCAGGCTTCCGCCGCCAGGTTCCGTCGGCGCCGCCGCCCCAGCGTGAATTCATCAAGATGCTGCCGCGCATATGCGCGCATCTCCAGCCCTAGTTCATGACTATTACGTACTCAACTACGTAACCAAGGAACGCGGATCCGAGCGCATGAGGTTTTCGCGCGGCCGCACTGTCGTCTCGCTGTCTCATGCGGCTGCAGTGCGATAAGGGAAGGTTTCCAGAGCATCGGCACGCATGCGGCGGAGGACAGGGCTGGGATTGGCAAGAACTGATGAGGCTGTGACCAAGAGTTTGCTGTAGTTCGGGCGGCTGCAGTGAAGGCTGTTTAACCTGCGTGGGCGCAATAACTGAACGCATCGGTGTGCTGCTGCTCTTGCTGCCGTAGTGCCTGGGTTCTCTCGTCTGTGTGTAGTCAGCACGCCTCGGCCCCCTTCACATGCGTCAGACCATGGCACGAAAGGGTGTGTGTATTCGCTGGTAGCGCGGTGAATGTGTGCTTATGTGTGTCTTTGAGGCAGGACCACGAACACGCCGTAGCATTGAATGCGTGCTTGTTACCCGTGGGACACCCACGGCGCATTGTGTGTGCACTCAAGTGTAACCAGCGCCGTGCGCCCGGTCGTTTGCCCCGTGTTCTGTGCGCCGGCCTCCCGCCACGCCACCCGCCGAGCAGTGGACGGTGTGGGGTCCAGTGGAGGCAGAGAGCAACGCAGTCTAAATAGGAAGCAGGGATGCTCGCAATCATGAGCTGCTCTGTGCCACAAGGACTGTAACAGCTGGCTTCCGCCCACAGCTATTGTTAGGATGACTGCAGCTGTCAGATTGTTCAGGCAGGCTGTGTGTTCCCGAATGTGAGTCACACAGTGGTGCTCTCCCGCGGTTGTTCTGTTTTGGTTTTGAATACCTGTGAGGGCTTGCTTTGGTTTTGCCTGCGTCAGCTTGTGCCCTGCAAGACGATGAAATGCATTCACATCGGTTGAATCTGTTTTGCTGTGTTCACTTTGGTGGAGTGTACATGCAGGTGAACTCTTACGACCTGCTTCGTGGTCTGGATGCCATCTTTCCCGGAGCGGGCATTGGTTGTGAGCGCTACCATTACATCAATGGTGTCAAGGCAACATCAATGCTGCTGTGATGCCCGGATGTGATGCACTGGAGATCGATGAAGCGATTCTCTGGAGGTTGCGTTTGAAACACACGAGCATGCCCAGTGCAGCCCCTCATTTTGCGCAACCATCCTGCAGTTTGGCTGTGAAGTGCAGCCTGGTTATGGCCGGTTCGCAGAATGGGCAGGGGATTGCTGTGTTGAACTTGTGCTCGGTGTTCGGTCTACACGCCTGCCTGTATACGTGTGAGCAGTCTGCAGGTTGTTGTGGTTGAGCGAGAAGTCTGTGGGTGCCTTGGATGGCAGGCCGTCAGCTTTCATGCTGGCTTGTTCGCCCGGCTGAATGTTTCCCATCCTGGATATATACATGGCTTTTGTCTCAGTCTCAGCACACAGAGATTCCTCCAACACGAGAACGGAATGGATTTGGTTGCTGTGGGTGTTTGAGCTACAGCAGTGAGTTGACCCAGCCATGTTGCGGCGCATGGGACATGCGCGGCTGTTGTATTAGGAATATGTGTGGTGTGCAAACGTCAGCTGATGGGAATGCCAATGCCAGCTCCGTTAAGCTGATCCAGTGGGCAATTCATGACAGTGCCTTCCGTAAGCCAGCAAGTGTGAATGCTTCCCGGACACTAGGCAAGCAGCCCCGCACAATGCCTGTGTGGCTTGTGTCATGGTTGCCAACTTCTTGACAAAGGAATACTGCGACGCTTGTTGAGGGTGAAGCATCAGTGTGCCCTTTTGCCTAGCTTGTGCCGCGTGTCTCTTGAAATTATTGGTAGCATGAGCGTTGGTGGATTTTCAGGCCTGACCATGTATGTTGGTTGCACTGCTGGACATGGTGGCTGCGCCGTTCGGGTGCAGTGTCCCCTGTGCATCATGTGTCAGGCCAAGCAAAACCTTCAAACAACTTTATCACACTTTTCGTGGGCCTCTTCTAACTAGAATGACAGCGACTGCTCCAGCCATGCAGGTCAAAGCGGTTGTGGTAGTGAATGTTGACAGATGACAATGGCGTTGGCGTGGGCGGGTGACTTGGCAGTGACACCTGTCTGCAGCTTCCCCGGTCGTCTTCGTCTCAGGATTGGTTGGGCTTGCAGCTGCTCAAGCCTGGTGCGAATCTGCCGGGCTTGTGGCAGATTTGCACTGCCTAATCACCAGTTGCAGCTGACTAATATTGTGCATGTCTCTGATCACTCCCACATGACGCCGCCCCCCTGTTGCAGCTGTCCAATGTGGGCTGAGACAGCGTGCTACCATGCGCAGCTGTGCCGGCGTGTTGTGCGTGCTGCATGCTATATGTGCCAAGAGCAGGTGCCGGGAACAAGAAGCACCGGAACTTGTTCCATTGCCTGCTAGATGTCCCCTGAGCCATTTCATCTGGCTGGCGTTATTGCATGCAGGACGCAGGTGTGCATTGTGTGCTGGGCTTCAGGCACTTCTCAGAGATAGAACACATCCTGGTGCTTAGTCAGATGTGATGCAGGAGTTTTCATGCTGTGGCAATTCAATCCACCTGGGCTTTCTGCAGCTTTCTGCAAGCAACTGCGAAATAGCCTGCGGTATATACACTGAGTGGGTGGACCACAACGTGCACCTGCGGTGCTCCGGTCGTGCAATGCACACAACAGGCAGTATGTGCTGGTCGTGACTAACACTGGGCTGAGCAAGGCCGCGAAGGCCAGAAAGCTGACAGATTACTGTGACATAAGCCGTCTGTTTCACAGCTTTGGTTGGTTCAGGTGCTGGAAAAAATCTGGAAATTGGGGAGCTCCCCATTATACAAGCTCCCCATAATACCTGAATGAAGTTACCATACTGCGTGCGCCCATGTTCACTGCAAGATTATCCTGGATAGCTTCACAAATGACCTTCACAAAGTTTGTCAAATCCGTTGATGTGAAGGGCTCCCCACTTGTGCTAGGAATACAACCAGCTCAATTTAATCAGCATATGATCCCCACAACAGTTTCATGAAGTGGTTGTAACAATTGTAATTAATGTGTGGAAGCTAAAGATGATGAGGTTTGCTCGGGTTGCACACTTGTGCGCCACGTATATCTTGCTACACACAACAGGCCACAGTTGCCTTAGTTGTCACTCAACAAGTTCTTGAGGAGGAGTTCTGGTAGCTTAATATACACACAAACGCATGCCTGCATAAGAATGTATTTGTTCTGTTCACCCATTGGGCAATGCTGTATCAAACTTGTGTGCACTGCAGTGTTGCTGATTGTGCGGGAAAAGCTGGGGCGAGATGTCAACAACAGCACTTGCGTGCCTCCCTAGAAACTGTGTCCATCCAGGTGCGCACCCAACATTTGCATATGAGGGGGTGGTGCATCACCTACAGCAACCCACGCAATCATCTTCGCGAGAACGTGCTCAGTGCCATCGATAGAAATTCCTGCTCAATGCTAATCTGTACGTGACTGTAATTCTTGCCAAGCTGGAGCCATCTGTCTCAGGTCCTTACGCACGCACTGAAGACGCAGAGAACCCGTCCAAGCCCTCGCCAGGCCTGTGCGGCAACGGCACCACAAAGGGGCTTGGCGTGGACAATGTGTCATCACCCTGCTGCTACGGCCGATGGACAGAGACCCCCACCGCATGGAGTAACCTGTTCTTCCAGTACGTCGTTGACTCTGACTGGGTGCCCCTCGAAATCTGCACAGGCAAGCCGATGTGGCAGCCAGCAGCCAAGCCAGGCGGCAAGCAGGAGGTGCCCAAGGACATCGCATTCCTGACAAGTGACGTTGCACTCATCCACGACCCGGAGTACCTCGCCATTGTAGCCAACATCAGCGCTCTTGAGAAAGCGTTCTCCGAGGCCTGGTACAAACTGACCACCAGTGACATGGGCCCTGCTGGCCGCTGTGTCGGCGAGGCCCCGGCGCCTCGCAAGTTCCAGGATCCACTTCCACCCCCCGCAACCAACGGCACCACAGATACAAAAGCCAAAGAAAGGAATGGCTAACCAACTAGCCGCGGCATGGTGGACATGGCTAGTTGGGTAGCCATACCGAAACAGGGTCACGTGTGCCGCCTGGGGCCAGGAAGGCAAGGCAAGGGCCACGGTTGGAGGGTCGGTTGCGTTGTAGCCGCAAGCGGGGCAGCAGGTGCGGGTGGACCAGGCGGGTCCGTAATAGGGGCGGGGCGTGCGGCGTCGGAGGGTTGTCAATGAAAGGAAAAGGGGAAACACCGGTGGCAGGCCGGCAGATGGCATTCGGTGCCTGGCAGCGCTAGCCACGCCCACGGGCGAACTCGCCAACTCGCAGCGTAGCTGAGGCACCTGGGCACTGGCGCAGCTCCCCGGGCAGAGGGCGCGGGATGGCTTGCTGGAATGCTTTTCAACGAGATGGTTGTATATGTGGCGGATCTGTTTCTTGGGCTGGACACATTTTGGACAGCGGGAAGACGCAACCAAGGTGCGGCACCTGCGCGGGTGACAATTCACACCCGGCATGGCGGATGCGGACAACAGTGACAGAATGGCTGTGCGCGTTGAAAGAAATCGCAAGAGAAGCTGTGGATTGTGCAATTCGCATGCATCGTGTTGAAACTATAGGAGACACTACTAGGGGTCACATTGGACAAGCATCACGCTCTCGACACGGCGCGTGCAGGGGGACTGTTGGGGTCGTGGGCAAGGCTGGCGGCGGGGTTGACTGAGCGGAAGGCACGGGGTGAGCAAGCTATGCCGGTCGTTGGAACGGGACGGATGGCGCCAGCTTTGCTGGGGCCGGCTCGGCATGCACGCGGTCATTGGATGGAGCGGGAGCGGGACTAGGAGCCAGGGCCAGGGTCACAGGGGCGGGGCAACGGGGCAGGGTGGGCGGCACCAGCGAAGCGAGGCTGGGCCCAGTGGCGGTGTAGGTAGGAGGCGGCACAGGGCAGGCTGGAACGGACAAATCGAGGTGAGATGGCAACGGTGGCTTTGGGACGAGGGGCAGGAAGTGGTCGATGCCGTGGTCGTAGCAACCGCTGACAACCTCGCAGTCCGAACCGAAGATGGCGGCATGGGGGGCCCATTGATTGTTGTCAGGACGGTCGGGCTGGGTGCTGTGCATGTGGTTGCATACTATGGAGCTCATCCCGATGGCGCGGGACCACGCCTCCGGCTCACACGCAGCATCTCCCCGAAGAT
>JAYMFU010086077.1:0-10294 GCA_036784835.1 Phaeophila floridearum
TGTGTCGTTGTCTGCGAGTGCGCCATACAAGATCAGACTTGTGCATGTTAGCCCCGACACTAGCAGCCAACGCGTAACACCGGCGAAAGGAAGGCCCGCACTGTTCATCATCAAAGAAAGCTTGCTTCATGTAAGCCACATGGTCCGCGTCGCCAACCACAGCCAAAGATCCTTCAATGACACACATCTGTCAATGCCCATACTTTTCTGGGCTTTCCTGCATGTGGAGCCATGGCTGCGCAGACACACCTTGTGTGTTTGCCGCCCCCTGCCGAACTCGCTGCCGTCTGCGCGGCTTTCGCCCCTCGCCGTCTTCAGCAGTTTCATCTGAGGGTGCTGCTACTGTAACTGTGTTACTGTCCGACACAAAATCTGCTTTGTTCCAGGGCAGGAATTTGCGCGGGTCGGATTCTTCCGCACTGGACAAGATGCATCGCCGTGGCTTTCCAGTCCGTGCGCGAAGCACGGCTGCCAACGGCCTCACAGACCTTGTCCTTGCAAACTGAACAGCTGTCATGCGTGCACAAACGTGCGCAGGTGTTGTTTTCGGAGCTCTCAGTGTCGGCAGCCTCGTAACAACCACCTGGCAAGTTCGCCACCTCCTCAAGGCCAGCTACTAGACGCCGTTCTGGTGTGCTATTTCGACCAGTTTCAGCTGCGTCCGCAATGGTGGCGGCTGTGCGG
This sequence comes from Phaeophila floridearum, assembly GCA_036784835.1. Lineage (NCBI taxonomy): Eukaryota > Viridiplantae > Chlorophyta > Ulvophyceae > Ulvales > Phaeophilaceae > Phaeophila > Phaeophila floridearum. The sequence goes on from JAYMFU010086077.1 coordinate 685, forward strand.
CGCACCATGGCAGCTGGTGGTGTGAGTGTTGCAACGCGCCCTGTGCTGGCCGCCATGGCGCGCCACACCGAAAAAGGTCCACAATCGACGTGTCAACGCTGCACTTTTCGTCAAGTTACTACATTCGCATTGTTCGCTTTTGTAGGGAACGCGAGGTGACCATGGACTCCAAGATGAACCTCAGCGAATGCGGACGTGATGCTAGTAGAGATGGGAGCGTGCAAAACACCTGAGAACAAGCGCACCCCCCCACCCACACATCCAGTCATGCAACAGTGGAGCGGCTGCTCTACCTAGTGACAGTTGCATTCAGCGTCGTAACTCTACGTTCAAGCATTGCTACAGACTTGTCCAAAAACTCAGACTTCGTCTTGTTGAACGTGCGTATCAACGTGGAGTGCTCCGTTCCAGACTGAACATCCTTCATGGCAGACTTCACACACTTCCGCTCTGCACGTGCAACCTGAAGCATTGCACTCCACATTGCAGCATCACTGACTGAGTCCGACTCCTGCCCCCCTGCCAAAAAACACTTCAATGCTTGCTTTGCCTCATCAGACAGCTGTGCCTTGCCCTTCAGTTCCAGCTGCTGGAGCTGAGCCAGTGCCTCGTCGTCCAGCTTGTCCAGCGTGCTGCTTGGCCTGTCAACCACTGTGTCAAGCGTCTCCATAGCACGCATAAACGTATAACTGTCATTAGGGTTGTTCCGTTCAACGAAGCCAAAGCGACATAGAAGCGAGTCCGTTGTCTGCTCCCCGTACGACACAAGAACTTCACTGCCCGCTTCCACAGCAGTCTCAGACCTCAGCGTCAGCGTGTATCCGTCTCGAATGCAGTTGTAAGCCGCTCGCGACTCCACATCTCCCCGGTGGTTGGCCATGTCAATAATGGGGCACAGGACCGTCTGCGTCATGCGCTTCGACAGGATGTACTCATACAGCACATTGAAGACAACGCACGAGAGGGCAGCATTGATGACTTGGATGTCGTCGGGAAAGAGGTTCAGTGTCAGCGACAGAGCGGTAACCCCAGAGATCAGCAGCAGCAAGTTCAGCCGATCCTGCACACACTCGCAGCGCTGAACAACAATCCGCGTTGCAGCTCGGGCAAGGCAACACAGGACATGTGCAAACGTGTGGCAGTGTGCCCCACAGAGTGTCCCACGTGGCAAGTATAGCCATGCCACATTGCTGTTGGGCAGTGCAAAGCTCGAGTGCTGTGCAGCGGTGTCGTAGACGGGGCAACTGCAGCGCAAACGACCCGTTGCTGGTGGCGTTGTTTGGGAATTCCACGTGGTGCAGCTGGGCATACAAAACTGTGCCTGAAGCTGAACCAGCAACTCAGATGATGATGTTACTGTGTTCAATTTGACAGGCAGTGTGCTGCCTTACTGCGGCTGATAGAACCTGATTAGCAGCAGGTTGAGCCTCACCATATGGTGAGAATTGAGACATGTCTCCTGCCCACAGGCATCACAACTCAGCGGCTACTCACTGGGCTGCAGACAACAAGGCAGTCAGGCTCGACTCAGAGCCGCTGATTCACTGATTCGCTGATTCAGCGAAGCAAGCAGTCCAGCCACTTCACCGAACTTGGCTGTCTTTGCGAGTGCGGCGCACCTGCCTCGAGGAGCCGACGTGGGGACCTCTGAACGAGCGTGTCACAACGGCCGCCATCGCCCACTGGAAGTCTGCTTCACTGATGCCACAACCTGGGCTGCTGGCCATCAAATCCTTGTAGCTTTTCTCCCAGTGGGTGCGCTGGCTTGCAAGCAGCAGCTGCACGTGGTCACCGCAGAGGGCGGCCCGCTCGCTCGGATCCCAGAAAAAGGGGATGCTGAAAGTTTTGGGGAGCTGCTTGATCCAGTGGGACATCTGCACGCGTGCAAATCAAACATCTGTGCTTCTGAACATCCTGCCTTACGCAACATGGCACACAGTCTGGAACTCTGCACCGTCTCATCAAGTACAACATGTGGGATTGGGAACAGTTCAGGCTGGCACATATCAACCAAAGCACGGAAACCCACCCATACCCACACACTCTGACACAGATACGTTGACACACACCAGAGGGTCCTCTTTCTTGCGTATCTGTCCTAGTAGCATCATTGCCAGTTGTAAGTTTGGCTCGGCTTGTGAGAAGAAGCTGTTGTCAATCCATTCGGGAAACGGGGACTTTTTGCCAGTGTGTGTCCAGAGCGTGACGGAACGCGGAATGAAGACAATCTCGTCTTCGGGCTCAATTCGCTCCACAGCCTTCAGGCCTCGGAGACCTTCACAGCAGTGGACTTCATCAGGCATCCGGCAAAGCCGGGCATGTGTGTATCCAGGTAGTTACTAACACTACGGGACACAGGTAGTTTGCATGGGGTTGTTGGTAGTGCAGCTGGCACAACGTGCTTGATTCAGGCGGCCTTCGTTCCAGACAAGTGTGACAACAGTGCATTCAGTAACAAGCTCCCACAAACAGTACACCCTGGTTCAAACCCATGGACGTGTGCTTGCTGGACAACGGTTTTGCTTCTCAACAGCAGCGAATCTTGCTTTGCAAAGGCGCACAGGAGAACCGACACAGAATCCATGACACCCAGGGTGTGAACACAATGCAGACGTGCCGGCTGTTTTTCTCGCATCGGCTGCGTGTTGCAAGGGCCTGCCTGAGTATCTGCCTGGGTATCTGTGCATAGCGGAGTTCCTTGTGACCCGCGGGCTTGTGAGCAATCACCTTTTGACATGCACAATCCGTCTGATAGGCTCATTGCACAAGGGAGTTGTTGAAGGCGAGGTATATGCGCTGGGATCTGGGCGCAACAAAGGAATTGGAGGTCGATGCTGCTGCTGTAAGCCAATTCAGTGCACCACAGCTGTGTGCCAACTGATCAATGGGGCCCCAGTTAATGGCAAAAACTGGTAACGGCAACAACTGGGCCCGCACGATGTATACCGTGTGTGCAGGTGCGGGGTGCAATGATGTTGCGAACGAAGACGTCGTCGCGGATTCTTGTGCTGATGAAAGACTGGGACAGGCCTCAGCTCGGTACATGCGCATGGGGAACAGAGACATCAACAGTCGCTCTCGTGGCCGTGAGTGTGACGGAACATGCCGTTAAATTCATGGACATCCACGTTCTGTAGATCGAAGCCTGCCTGGGCGGCCCACTGCGTCCAGGGGGTCTCTGCCGGCGGCCTGCCGGACGTGTGGGCCGCATGGCACTTGGCGCCGCTGAACCGTCGTTTCCACTGCCAGGCGTTCAGCCTACTCGGCCTACTCGGGGTTTTGGCCCACGCCATTTGTCACTCACGTCGTTACAGGGCTGCGCGCTCTCACAGCAGTACCAAAGGGCCACCCGCAGAGTCTCACAGGTTAAAACCCGCCGCCTCGGGCCAGCGGCTCGCGTCGGCACTCGGGCGACGACATGTCGCGACAATTGTGCGCGCGGCGCCGCCAGCTGCATTTCTGCGACGGCAGCTCGCTGGCCTGCACGCGGCCATGAAAGCAGCCAAGCTGCTGCGCATAGTGCACGTGTATGGCACATTGGGCCGTCGCGGCAAGTTCGTCGTGCTCGTTTTGGTCGTGTTCGTAGTTATCGCTGCGGACCGGACGGTCAGTAACGTGCTCGACCGGCCAGCTGCGCGCCTCGCCACGCGGTACTCAAACACGGCCACCCAAGCGCAAAGTTAGAACCATGCGGGATAGCTGGCATCACGCCGCGCCGCAATGCGCGTGCCTTCGCTCCCGCCGCTTCACATGGGTGTGAACGACTGTGCGGCGAACGTTGCATCCCCTTTCTGCGAACGTGCGCACGCACAGGCGCCTCGCGCACCGACAGCATGTCGCCATACTACAAACGGTCCAGGATGGACCAGGAGGTTCCCAGCAGACGCGCTTCAACTGTTAGAATGCGGATGGACACCGGCTGCCTCCCGCGAACAAGCGATTTAGATAACGTCATGACGCGTCAGCGTAATCGCGACGCAAAAAGGAGAAAAGAGCGAGGCGCCATGACGCTTCACTTGGACTCTTGACAAAACGCGGTTGACACCAATGCATGCTAGTTTAAATTGTTCAAGCATTAGATTTCCCTCGATATTTCGTGGCGAGTTTGCTGGCGCCTCGTAAGGCCTGGCTGGAGCACCGTGGGCTCCTGCCGCACGCACAGAAAGCGGAGTGCGTGGGCCCTGACGCAGGCATCTCGAGCGTGTGCGGTACGTGGGCAGCGAGGGGCAGCCTCCCGCACGTTGGCAGTGCAGCATGTCCGCCAGCCCCGACCTGGTCACGACCTCCAACGAGCTGGACCGAGAAGGCATCGACCGACTGTTCTGCCGGCTTGGAGAGAACAAGGTGGGATCAGTAAACGCTCACCGTGCGCATCACAGCGCGTCCGATCGCCTGCGTGCCCTGCGCTGGTGGCTGCAAACCGCTTGCCACGCGGGCGGTTGGGTGGGCGCCTCCCGCAGCGACCCTGAGCCCTCGAATTGCAGCGACTCCCGCTCGTATATTGCAGCAACGATGGGCACAAGCAGAGAAGCATCGCATGCCTGCGCCTTGGCGCACTCTGCTGCGGAGTGCAACGACGGGGGCGCTGGACCGGGGCGCAGAGAGTCGGGCGCCTCCCAAGGACGACAGCGGCATGTCCACGCTGGACATGAGCCCTGTGTACACGGAATGGACGCTCAGCGAAGCGGGTGAGGCTCGCCGGCACGGAACGTGACTTTCCTGCTTTTGTGTGCTGGGTTCTTACCTAGTTTGTGGGTTGCGCTGTGAATGGCTGTGTGAATGGCTGCTGTGTAGCTCCTGTCGTTGATGCATAGCATTTGTGCACTAACAGCGCGTTTCCAGCCGCGTTTCCAACCGTGCACGCCTAGTCTGTCCTTTGCTGTGAGCGCTGAGTCACTGCCTCGTCATGTGCCGTGCGCACTGAACTGTTGCTCCTGCTAGGCACTCCCGCAAGGGTTCTCGGGGAGCGGGACGTCAACATACTGGACGCTCAGAGGGACGTCAACGTACTGGACCTACACGAATTGCCCGCGAATTGCCATGACCACATCTCATCTCCCATTGCCGGCTGTATCGTGGAGGCAAAACCGTTCAGCTCGAAGCCGGCTGAACCAGCTGTGTCTGATGCCCTGTCGGGCACAAGCGGCGGAGGCTGTCAGCCAGCACCCAAGAAACGTGTAACGTTTGCCGACTGCGGAAAGCCTGATCCGGAGGAGCTCCTTTCAGGCAAAGAGAATCTGAATTCAGGTAACCAGCCATCCATGTGCAGCTCTGGTATGCCTGCTGTTCAAATGAGGTTATTGGCTCTGATGCACGCTGCTTTGTGTTAGGATATCAGTCGATGACGGATGCGCCTGCACGCATGCGTGTGGTTGTCGCTTGTCTTGGGATTCACGCTAGGCGAAATGGTAGACATTGTTGTTACACGGCGATGTGATCTATTGCCGCCGATCAATGCTTGGACAGCTGTGAACCGCGTTGCAACCCATGAAGCTGTGGAAGGGTCTTGACCCTTCAGGGTGCTAGCCTGATGCAGCCTCTCCAGCCGTTCCAGTCAAATCCTTCGTGAGCACGTTCTGTCGCGTTTGTGGATTGAATTCGTCACAAACGAGTGATGTGATGGAGAATTGGAGGTGGCGGGATGCTGCGGAATAGCCTTGGCCATGCAGCCACGATTCCAATGGTGCTGTTGTCCATGTCTCTGCTCCTTGCTATGACGTATGCACATGCTTTTAGCAATGACGTGTGCACATGCTTTCCTTGCAGTTGTTGTAATCAGTTGTGCTTCCTCAATAACTCTGTGTTCTCCTCTGTGACCGTGTTGATTCCTATGCAAACACCAAAAACATACTCCTCCAAAAATATACTCATCTGCTGCCCCTCAACAGCATCGAGTTGTTTGTGTGGTGATGGTCATCAACAGCTCCAGACTTGGACAGCACCAGACACTTGTATGGGGGAAACATCGTTGCTCGTTGACAATGGTAACCCTTTCCACATGTATCGGTGAATGTGTGCCCTTGACACCATCGTGTGTTGCGCAGGTGCTGGGACACGTTTGCAGCGTAGTAAATCAAGCGGCCCTGTTGCACGAAGTCGTTCAGTTGGGAAGGGTGCGACCAAGCACACAGCAACGAAGGCTATGCCGTTGAGTGGCAGGCCCTCCAAGGTTGCGCAGACAAGGTTTGTTGTTCCAGGTATGACACAACATTCACCACCAAGGCATTGTGATGTGCAGCTTGCTCACGCTGTATGCATGCTTGCTTCCAGACCCAAGCTTTCTGCACTGTGCCACAGCGTGCATCACTTGTTGGGCATCATTTGTAGGGCAGGGGTGTGTGCGATCCTGTGTCCTGCGTTAGGTCTTTTCTGTGGACGTGATCGTCGGTATCTTCGCCTGTGCGCCCTGCACCAACTTCTTGAATGCCTAGTAACCAGCAGAAGTTTGTGCTCACGCATATCGCCAGCGAGCCATGGCCCTGATTGGTTGCATTGGCTGCTATGCGGTCACTTGTCTGCAGGAGATGCGAGGCGTGGAGGTACGGGGGACCCAAAACCAGCAGCCAGGCAGAGATCCGGACCAACTTCCTTGCCCATTCCCGCATTGCATCCGAGCAGCCCCCTGGGCCCAACCACAAAAGTTGGAGACCAGTGGACGGACACTTCCATTCCACGACTACGCAGCTCTCCAACGAAAAGCCACAGGGTCCAAAAGTACTCCCTAACCAAATCGACTGCGCAAGGTTCTGCACCCTCGGCTTCAGCACATGCCAAGCCGCGTGCAAGCCACAGCGCACGGGAGTCAGCTAAGCGTCCTGCATCCCAACCACCCACCGCCCCGGCACCGCGTATACTGTCCGCAGAACTGAAGGATGAGCAGTGGCTTCCCAGCATACCGGGCACAGTTGCACCTGTATCCCATCAGCAAGACGACACTGCTGTGTCAGTGTACGCTGACCTGGCTCCCACGCAGTCCATTTCGCCAGCTACCCACACAGAGACGATGACAGAAAAGGCACCAGTTACAGCTGAGAAGGATCACGAACCTGAGCTGATTGCTGGCTGGCCTGCGGCTCCTACAGAGATATCTGTCTTGCTGCCGAGCAAGGCGGACATTGCTTCGCAGGCCGTGCAGACGCAGCCCACTGACAGTGGAGCAGCTGCAGACCCAGCTGTTGATGACCTTCCTTTGTCACTGTCTGGCATAGCTACGCAAACGGACAGCCTGGTCGACGATGGAAAGCAGCACAGTTTGCAAGATTGCAGTGCGCCTGGCACTCCAGGCAGCTGCGCTGCCCCTGGCAGCCCGTCTCTGCTGGGGGTTTACACACCGAAACCAGCGCTGGTCAAAGACAGCAACATACAGATTAAGGATGCAGACAGTCACGCTGAGAGTACTGGTCAGCATCCTGGAGGTTTGGATGGCCGCCAAGAGGCTGCCCGTCCACGGGCGGCAACAGGGAACCGATTACTTCAGGCCAGCGCAAGAGCCGCCAGCAGGCGCACACCTTCCCGGCTCACATCCAGGGTCAGGCTTGTAGATGCTTCGACATCTCCAATTGGTTTGTTGTGGGTGCGACACGTTCACCGCATGGCCATTTGTCACCAAGCTACATTCATTTGACCAGTTGCATGCAATCTGAGATGCATGTGCCGTCAGCTTTGCACGCGAAACTGTTCATAACAGAGCAAATTCGCTTCAAAAGGGCTAAGCACGTTGAATATATGTTGTCTCCTGTTGTTTTTACGTGGTTTGTTGCGATTGTTGACGCTGGCATCCAATCTTGCACACGTTTTATTTCGCTGTCGCAGGAGTGTCACCACACCTACGGCGTGTGGTTGGTGGCATGCATACCCCATGGAGACAGTGCATTCAAAGCTTCAATGCATCACCTTGTATGGCCATGATCTGTATTTCATGTGTGTTTGGAAACCTCATTGTGGCGAACATACCCTTGTTGTGGCGGTGATGGTGGTGGATGAGGGGCTATGTTCACGTGGTGTGCAGCAGTTCATGTACGCGCGGCGTTGCAGCTGTGCTGCTGCACCATACTGCTGCTTGCCTGCTGTGGCGGTGATGATACAGCTCAAGTTCATGCTCCCGTGAGCTATCAGCTTCTGCAACAAAGATGTTCTGATGATACTGTTACACATCATATTGTGTATCTCTGGGTTCACTGCAAGCAGCATTGTCAGCAACTGCTCTGGGCATAAGACCATGGTGTGTTTTGCAGCAGCCTCTGGCCCAGATTCTCCAGGCACGTCCAGAGGCGGCTGCACAGAACATGGCAGCGCAGCAGAATGCATCTAAGAGTTCAGCGCAGGCAAATACTGTGCCGTCCGATTCGCATGGCGTCCAGCATAGGCAGATTCCATCAGATGCTGTTGCACATGACAGCACATCTGAAGCGAGTGGCGATCGGAGCAACCATGCAAATGTACAGCCAGTTCTTGCACATGTCCATACATCCGTTCCGGTTGCTCTAAGAACATCCCAGGAAAGTCAAGATACGCAAGCCAGCCAACCAGGGGTACTGGAGGTGAGCGCATATGCGATGCGAGCTGGAAAGGGCCAAGATACTAACGTGTTCCGTGATCTTTCTGGGTCCTGCGTGAGCGAGCAATACCTGAAGTCTGCTGGCAATGTTGGGTCGTCCAAGTTGTGTTGCTGTGCTGTAATGTAGGATCGAGCACGGGTGTGGCTCATGGTTGAGCTTGCAGCCTACAGGCTGTGTTTGTAAATGTACGTGTGTCGTACAGACTCCATGAAATTACAATGCTGAGTTCAACACTCTTCAACACAATTTCCGTCCGTGGCGTATGTTAGTCTAGGCAGAATGATGCATTGCTGTAGGCATCTCAAAATTGACATGAGTGACGTGAGACCATATATCGTCATGTGCTGCAAACATATCCCTAGCGGTTCTCATACTAGTTGTCATCCACCGCCTCAGCCATTGGGACAGACATGCCCACCAAGCTATGTTTCCTTGACAGTTGGCTTCACACTTAAGCACTTGAGTGGACTCCAGCAACGTTGCCTCATGCCAGCGTTGTGATGATCTCTTGCAATGCGGTTTCTCTCCTACAGTAGATCTACTATTCCGACGATATAGTTTGTATTGATCTGTATTGAGTGTGCTGTCCTCAGTGACCAGTTGAAGGCGAGGTTACCCGAAGATCCAGCCCACCACGTATGCCTAGTCCCCTATGCAAGCCAAAGCTGTCCATACCGACTTACTACTACGCTGACACAATGTCCGCTTATGGGGGCTCCCAATGCATGATTCACAGGGTTGTCTCCGTGTTGCGCGGCAACCCATCCGCGGCAGTTCTCAAGGTGGATTGGCGTAGCGCCTTCAACACCGTGTGCTACACCGCAGTCTTAGTCGCGGTCGCCGATCGTGCCCCTACGTTGCTGCCCTTCGCCGCCGGGTCCTACGGACGTTAGTCCAGCCTGCTCGTCCGTGGGGCGCCTCCCGAGTCCACCCCCATCCAGTCCCAGTCCCGGTTCGGCTAGGGGGACGCTTGCAGACTCGTCTTGCTCGCCCCAGCCCTGCAACCAGCCCTAGAACGCGTCTCCGTAGATCAGCCCACCGTCGCCGTCGAT
>JAYMFU010086188.1:0-10287 GCA_036784835.1 Phaeophila floridearum
ATGGAAGGAGAGCGTGGCGCGGCCCGACACGATCGTGAGCCCGGAGGGCGTGGAGACGGTCTTCACCTACGACTCAGACGGCAACCGGCTCACGGAGAAGGTCGTGGGCGGGCAGGCGACGACGTACACCTACGACGCCGACGGGCTACTCGTTCGCGTCAAAGACGGGCTCGCCAACCGCGACACGCTCGTTTACGACTCGCTCGGCAACTTGGAGCGGCAGAAGACGCCGCTGAACAAGGTGACGCGCTACGAGCGCGACTACCTGGGCCGGGTCATCGAGACGGTGGCCCCTGATTCCATGCGCACGGCGGTGACCTACGACGTCATGGGCCGCGTGGTCATCGAGGAGAAGACGAACGACACCGACGACCACTGGACGCGACTCCATACGACGTACGACTCGGCCAGTGGACTGCGGATCGAGGCTCAAGCCTACGGCGACACGACGACCGCAGCGCAGGACTCGATGAACACCGCGGTCCAGGAGTGGACCTACGACGGGCTCGGCCGTGTGACGGTCCAGCGGTCGGGGCCGAAGGCCGACACCATGGCCTATGATCTGGCGGGCCAGGTGACACAGGTGGACGACAACCGCGGCTATACCACCACAATGGAGTACGACGTGCTCGGTCGCCTCACCGAACGCGCGGTCGAGGGCGTGACGTACACGAACCAGAGCGGTGTGTTGGACTCGCTGCCCTTCTACTCGTCGAGCCTCTCGATACCGGCGGACACGGTGACCTACACCTACGACGCGATGGGCAACGCGCTGACGATCAACAACAGTCGAGCGCAGATCACGAGGACGTATACACCCGACGGCCTGCTGCTGACGGACAAACAGGCGATCAAGAACTACAACTCGGGCAGCTTCGGCACGCACGTCTACGAACTGAGTTACGCCTATGACCGCGACCGGCGTCGGGTGAGCTTGGAGCACCCGACCTGGCTGAGTCCCGGTACGGACCGCACCGCGTGGACGTACGACAGCCAGGGCCGGGTGACGACGATCACCAGCCCTAATGGCGACGAGTTCGACTATACGTACGACGACGCGAACCGGGTCGAAGAACGCTCGTTCCCAGGGGCTGGCGTCGGCGGGACCGTTTGGGCCTACGACGACGACAATCGGTTGACGAGCCACCGGGTTATTGTCGGTACGGACACGATGCTCTACAACTCGATGCAGTACGACGATGTGGGGCGCGTGACCGATGTCGGCGGAGACAACACGAGCGACACCTACTACACGGGGCTCGGCTCGTCCCGTGAGACCTCGGGCCTCGCGTGGGAAGGGGACTGGAAGTTCGAGGAGTTCGTCATGGATCCGTTCGGGTCCCAGCTCCGCAACGTATCCATCGGCGGTGAGATCGGGGCCGACTCGACCGCGTTCGAGAACACGCTCGACACCTATGGTCGGGTTGTATCGACCGTCGAGGAGTGGGCGAGCGATCAGCAGTCGAATGCCCCGTCGGAATGGGAAGGCGGGTTCACCGACTATCAGTACGACGCGGCAGGCAACCGGAAGTACACGCGCCAGGACCGGCACACGTGGTCCTACACGGGATCGCCACCGAACCTGATCGCCGACAAGCAGCTCACGTTCCGCGAGGAGTCGCGCAGCTTCTACTCAGCCGACGGCAAGCTGATGGTCCATCAGGTGAACCGGGACTCCATCGACTACACCGACACCATCTCCGGTGAGATCGAAGGCAACTGGGGCGCCTACGAGGAATACTGGTACGATGGGCTCGGGCGCCGGGTCCTGAAGCGGAGCAGGCAGGACAGCCCGCACTGCGAGATCACCGCGCGTTGCTACAGTTCCATCGAGCGCATCGTCTGGGACGGGGACCAGATCCTGTGGGAGGTCCGCCAGGCCGGTTCGGGCGACACAAAGAACCCCGGCAGCGGAGACCAGACGGGCGAGATCGGCTATATCCACTCCGCCGATGTCGATGCACCGGTCGGCATGATGAGGAACGGCACGACCATTGTTCTCCATCAATCATGGCGAGGGCTTTATGCGTTCAGTACCGACACGTCCGGCGACCCGACCACTTGCACGCCCGAGCCCGGCGTCGGCTGCACATCCATCGCCTGGCCCGCCGGCAACAACTCCACGTTCCAGTGGAACGATTACAAGAAGACCCAATACTGGTACGGGTCGCTTCCGATGGACCAGCGCGACGCAACAGGGTTGTCTTACCGCAGGAATCGGTACTACGATCCCGTGAGTGGGCAGTTCACGCAGACTGACCCCATCGGCATCGCCGGTGGCCTCAATACCTATGGGTATGCGGGCGGCGATCCGATCAACTTCTCGGATCCGTTTGGACTGTGGCCGTGCGGCGAAGTACCGTGCTTCGTCTCGATGTCCCTTCAGGGCGCTGCGATGGTGGGCGCTGCGGGAGCGTATGCCGGTGCGACCGGTGGCTCACTCGTTGCGCCTGGTGTTGGAACAGTCAGTGGAGCGGCGGGTTTGGGCGCACTCGGTGCTGCCGGTGGCTTTGCAGTTGGGGGCGCCATCGGAGGACTGGTAGACCTAGGGAATGCGGCAGCATCGCTAAAGGCTGATCTTGGTCGCCGGGCTCGGAAGGTTGTCGGTATTGTCGGGAGTGCGTTGAGCTTTGCAGCTGGTGACCCTGAACCGCCGCCTCAGGAAGAAGACCCGCCGCCAGTCGCTCCTGTCGGGGGTCAAGGACAGGGTACCGGTCCGAGACCATCGCTCGACGATGGCTTCACATTGCCTGATGGTACCACCATTCGCTTCGTACCTCGCGGGGGAGGAGGTTGATATCAGCGTGCGATCTTGGATCTGGGCGGTTCTCCGACGTGTCTATCCGTCAGCGCAAGTCCAGTGTCTGGAAATCGTCAATGTGGGCTTGTTGGACAGGCCCTTCGATGAGGTGCTCGTCCATTTTCGATCGGCGCTGGCCTTCATTGAGGCTGCCGGTGAGGATGTCAATCGGTCGGTCTGTGCCAACCTCAAGAGAGTGGCGCTCCTGAGGGGGAAAGGAGAGCGGATTAGCGTAACCGAGCGTAAGTACGGAACCAGTCTTGTGGGCCATGAGGGCCGAAATCCCTTCTATCTAGCCTGTCGTCTACTTTGGGTTGCTGCGTTCGTCGGCGCTAGCCGCCCGCCCGAGTCACTGGACGAGGCGGCGGCACGCGAGAGAGCCTACGAGGCGACGGCTGACTTCGCTGCACGCTTCCCCGAAGGCGAAGAGTGGATTCGGTATATCGAGCGGGAACGATTGAGGACGCGCTAAGACCCGCAAGAGGCGTAGAGAGCATGGGAGGGGTCTGGACACCCGGTCCCCCGAAAACCCGCGTCAGGGGGTATCACGCGGAAGTACGACGAAAACGAGAAGAAGTGAGCGGCTAAAGAAAGAAGCAGCAGCGCCTTAGCGATCGAGAAATACGACTTGTTCGTCTACGGGGCAATTCCACGCAGACTGACCCCATCGGCATCGCGGGTGGGCTCAATACCTACGGGTATGCGGGCGGGGATCCGATCAATTTCTCGGACCCGTTCGGGCTGTGTCCGCCAGAGATCACTGGTCAGCCCTGTGGAGTGGTCGAGGGTCTGAAGGTCTTCGCTGCCAATTTCGTCGCTGGCATGGGTGCCATGCCGGGGGATGCGGATACGGGTCCCGGGTGGCTAAGTGGAGCCCTATTCTCGGCGCTAACGCCGGGGTTGGGGCGGGGCAGCGGTGCTGCCTTCGAGCGAGCGCCCGCTACTGCGATGGGTAGATCCATCCAAGGCCTCAAAGAGTTCTTGGACGAGGGGACGGGCGCGTGGCAGCGAACGTCCTCTCACGCGGAAGCGGCAACTGGCCGTGCTTTTAGAGGCGGAACCAGTATCGAAGAGGTCTTCGTGAACCAGGATACCGGCCAGCAACTGGTGCGGCACACCATCATGCGGGGAGATGAACTCCTGCACGAGACGTTTCGCGAGGTTGCTAAATTCGGGAGCAATGAGTGACGAAGCAGCTCTCAAACGACGTTCTCGACCATCTCGTCGATGGACCGTCTCACGTGGCTGGGCTCTACGGTAGCCTGACTAGGGCATGGTCCCCTGTTCCGGTGGCGATCGGTGAAATGGTTGAAGCCATCCGAGAGCTGGACAGAGGTGGGTATTTACGGTTGTGGTTCAACCGGCATGGCGTAGAGGAACCTGCCATTGCTCAAGCAATGGATCCGGCGCTGGAGCGGTATGAAGCGGAGTTGCAGGAAGCCGATCCAGATACCTTGTTCCACGATGAGATTGGACTGTGGTGTGAGATCACACCGGACGGGCGTCAGCGTTGGAGAGAAGCCGGGTACAGTGAGGAACTTGAAGGTGTTCGCTGGACTCTTGATGAATCGAGAGACGACCGATCGATCACGATACGTGCAGAGACCCGGGGTGCTGCGGAGCGTGTTCTTGAGTGGTGGCTACGTCGTTACCCGGACGTAGGTCCAGCGGACGGCGTGAGCGCGAGACCTTTGACAAGCTTCACGCTCAAGGACGGGACAGTTCTTGAGCGTGGAGTGGAGCTGATCTGCAGACTCGGCGGTGACGGACGGCGCTGACCACCGGCGTGCACTGTGGGGGGCGAGAACCCGGGAAGGACGAGCCGGACGGAGAATCCGATAAGTGATGACGGGTCAGGGACTTACCGTGGTCGTCTCAAGTACATGGTCCCCGGTCCGGGAGCAGGTCCGACGACGGGTTCAATTTGGGCAGGTGTCGGGCCAAACTTGGGTATTACTCTCGAGTACGCCCGAGGTGATGACGGCCAGGATGTCCTGTCGAAGTCCTCGGGGGAAGGCGGGAGTAGAGCATGTCAATTAGAAATCTCCTCCTGACGATATGCCTTCTAGAGGCTCTCGCACTGTATATCTGCGACCGAGGGATGAAGAAGAACCGATCCGAAGGCGTTACGGATGATCGGGTGCGCTGGGCCCCCCTGTATTGGGAGGATGCCAGCCTGTTCACCGCGAGGGGAAACGCCTTCCGGCGAGCCGCTCTCGTCACAATGATCCTTCTGGTTCTGACGTTTCTCGCGTTGGCGATCGTTACCCCCGTGGGAGCTTGATTCTCACATCAGGGGGTATCACGCGAGGGTACGACGGAAACCGAAAAAGTGAGCAGCTAAGGAAGGAGCAGCGCTGAGTTAGCGATCGAGAAATACGACTCCTGCCTCTATCGGGCTATTACACGCCGACTGACCCCATCGGCATCGCCGGAGGGCTTAATACCTACGGGTATGCAGGTGGCGACCCGATCAACTTCTCGGACCCGTTCGGGTTGTGCGCTCCCTGGTGCGTGGGGGCCCTAATTGGCGGGGCGGTGGAGTTGGGAGCGCAGTTGTTGGACGACAAGCCGGGTGTGAACGGCTACGCCGTACTCTCCGCAGCCGCCTCCGGGGCCGTGTCTGGCGGTCTCGGCGGAGGCAGCAAAGCCCTGTCGGTTGGGATCAACGGGCTCCTGGGAGCTGGTGATGGGTTGGCTTTCTTTAGCTGCTCACTTCTCGGTTTTCGTCGTACTTCCGCCTGATACCCCCTGGTGCGGGCTTTCAGGCCCACGGAGCGATATGCGGCGGCCAGGCTGCTTCAACCACTCAGCTGATCACTAAGAACGCGAGTACCGCCAGCAACACCACGACCCCGACGATCTCGAAGATTGTGCTGAGGTTACCCAGACGGCGGTTTCTGTCGAGCCAACTCATCTTGCCTCCTAGTTCTCACGCTTCCCACGCACCAGGTAGTCGTCAACAAGGCGTGTAACGGCTGCCTTCGGGTCCTCCTCAAACATGGCCGCCAACTCCTCGACGTACTCTAGGGGCGTCGGTTCATCCGCGTCGTCGAATTTCTGGCCGGCAGGGAGCAGTCCGAGAGCATTCTTCCAGCTCGCATCCGAGAAATCCTCGCGAAGCGCTTCGCCTCCCTGTCGAATGCCTCTGCACCAAAGCGAGGGTGCGATCACACCCACCTCCACGGCCCCGACGATCGCGACTGGTCCGCCCACCACGAGCTTCGCGCTCCCGGACATGAATGTTGCGACGCTTCGCTTAGCGTTCACATAGCCGACCCCGAGCTTTGCCAGATTACAGCACGGATTCAGCCCGAACGGTTCCGAGAAGTTGATCGGATCCCCGCCGGCGTAGCCATACGTATTGAGCCCTGCCGCGACTGTTGCGCGTTCCCTGGCCGAACCAATCATGGGCCAGTCGCGACAACGCTGAACACAGCCAGAACCAAGGCCAACAGCAGGAACGCCCTCGCGACCATGAGGAATCGCTGGCCCCTTTGGGTGTAGTGTCGCCGATCGAACGGCACCAGGCCATTCCTAATGCTCTTGCGGTGCTTCTCCCCTAGTGGCGAGAGCTCTCGCAATGAAGCAAGCCGAAGCGTCATCCCCGCCACGCCAAAGGCGATTGCGATCAGAAAACTGAGGCTCACGTTGCCTCCCCTCAGCAGGTTGGAGTCGGCCCCTTCTGGCACGCTGGCTGGCTCATGCCACTGAGCGTTCGGACCGCAGCGGCGATCGGGTTCTTTCCTACCACGCCGTCGCTCCAATTCGTGATGTTGGCGAGCAAACCGGCACCGACTCCCTCTTGGTAGTGAAGCCCCTCGCCTGGGTTGCTGAGTGTAACTGCGATGCCATGAGAGCCCAGTTGGCCCTCGACTTCGACCGACATCCCCGTCGCGACCAAATCGTTGAACGAGCCGGTGTTCGCTCCGACTTCGACAGCCGCCGACTGGCCATACCCGAACGATTGACCGCCTTTCGCAAATAGCATGAAGTCCCCAGAGGAGTTTTGTGCAACACCGACTTCGATATTGGCGCCTAGCACCAATCGCGCCGCGGACAGGCTTACAGCGACGCTTGCGGTCCCCCCGGCCTTCTCACAATCAGGGTCGTCCTCGTCCGGGCACAGCCCGAACGGGTCCGAGAAGTTGATCGCATCGCCGCCCGCATACCCGTAGGTATTGAGCCCCCCCGCGATGCCGATGGGGTCAGTCTGCGTGAACTGCCCGCCAACCGAACTGCAGTACCGGTCCCTACTCCGACGACTAGTCGTCGGCGGCAAGGTGCCCGAACATCCGCTCCCGGACGAGATACCCCACGAAGCCACCGACGAACAGAGAGAGAAGCACTACAAGCCAGAGTGGCAAAGGCGTCGGTCCGCCGGGCTCGGGTGGCTGTAGGTGGGATTGCGCGAAAAAGAACGGGAAGATCGCGACCGCGCCGACGCATACAGCGCCCAACCGGGTGCGAGCCTCTGGCAACAGCGTGCCGGCGACAAGACCACCGGTCGCCCCACCGAAGAGGAACAACTGGAAGGCCGAGCCAGCCGATCCTCCGAGGTCCTGGAAGCCATCCAAGTCCAGGACAAGATCGGGAATCACTAGGAACAACGTATAGATGCCCCCTAACACTATGCCCATGGCCATACCCCAGATAGGTCGTCGCCGGAAGGGGGTCATCGGCTGCATGACTCCATAGCCTGCGTGGCGGCCGAGAAGACCCGAGGAGCGAGTGGGTTGACACCTCCACCGCCTTCTCCCGCCACTGCCGTGGCTCCTGATCCAGCCATTCGCCTGGCCGTCACCCCATCCAGGTCACTCGCCCTTAGACCGATGCCAACCCTCCAAAGAGGGCCCGTCACCGCCTGGTAGGCGGCACTCAGCGCCTTGAAGCCAGTGTAGTAGAAGATGCCATCACTCATGCCTGCAGCGCCCACGTCGATGACCGCGACGGCACACTCGGCTCTTTCGTAGAATTCGGCCGTCTCAACCGCCGCACGCGCGCTCTCTTGCGCCTCAGCCGCCCGCTCCTGTTCGCGACATGCTTGCCAAGCCTTGGCCATCTCAAAAAACTCGGCATCGCCGACGTCGGGATTCCACAGTTCGTCGCACGGACTCAGCCCGAACGGATCACTGAAGTTGATCGGATCCCCGTTCGCGTAGCCATAGGTATTGAGCCCCCCTGCGATGCCGATGGGGTCAGTCTGCGTGAACTGTCCAGTCTCCGGATCGTAGTATCGGTTCCGCCGATACGACAGCCCGGTGGCGTCCTGCTGATCGAGCACGAGCGAACCGTACCAGTAGGGCGTGTTCTTGCGGTTGAACCCGAAGAACGTAGCGCCGTTTCCGGCGGGCCATGGAACCTGGGCGCAATAGGCTTCCGGTTCCGGAGTGCACGTGGTGAAGTCGCCATCCTCATCGGTCGAGAAGGCGTAGAGTCCGCGCCAACTCTGGTGAAGCACGACGACTGAACCACCCCTCATCATCGCGATCGGCGCATCGATGTCGCCTCCGTGGATGTAGCCTATCGTTCCCCCATAGGTACCTTTCGCGGGGTCCTTGAGGTTCCCCTGATCGTCCTGCTTGGTCTCCCATAGGATCTGATTGCCGTCCCAGATGAAGCGCTCGACGGAGCTGTGACACCGTGCGGCGATCTCGCATTGAGGGTCCTCCTGCTTCGTGACCTTGAGGACCCGGCGGCCCAGTCCGTCATACCAATACTCCTCGTACGCACCCCACGCACCGGCGACCACATCGTCGATGCCGACTGGCGGGATCGTGTCGTGGACGATCGAGTCGCGGTTGACTTGGTAGCCCATCAAGCGCTGGTCGGCCGAATAGAAACCCTTCGACTCGGTCCGGTGCGTGACGACCTTGTGCCGAACGGGTAGCGACTGGCCAACCGTATCGTGCACGAAGACAAACGTTTCACCGTTCGAGAAGCGCTTGTTCCCGCTCGCGTCGTAATCGATGGCTTGGGTCCATCCACCCTCCCAACCGCTCGGGGTCAAAGGATAGTCCTTGTTGTTCCACTCCTGCTCCGAGTACGTCATGCGACCGAACGTATCGACCGTTTTCGCATGTACGACAGAGTCGACACCGATTTCGCCACCGATCGAGACGCTACGGAGTTGGGCACCGAAGGGGTCCTGCGTGAACTCCTCATACGTGAAGTCGTTTTCCCAACCCAGGCCACTCGAGCCGGCGACCGGCCCGAGCCCCCCGTAGGTATTCGTCCGGGTGTCATCACCCGAAACCGTGGCGATCGTCCCGTTGTCCCGATACGTGAGCGAGTTCTCGCGGACCGTGTCGGTCCCGACCCGAATCGTGTGATCCGTCAGCCGATGGGCGTCGTCATAGTCCCACGTCGTCTCGCCGCTTCCGGGGAACGTGCGGCTCGTGACCTGCTGATCGTCATTGTACGTGTAGGCGTAGTTGTCGCCAAGGGGGCCGTCGATCGCCGAGACCCGGCCCAATGCGTCGTAGGTGTATACCGTGCGGTCGGTCCCTCCGCTCAGCTCGCTCGGGTGCTCGATGCTTACCCGCCGACCGTCGCGGTCGTATGCGTATGCGATGTCATAGACGAGGTTCGTGAAGACGCTCGATCCATAGTTCTTGATGGCCTGGGACTCCGATGCTAGGAGTCCGTCGGGCTGGTATGTGCGCGTGATCTGAGCGAAACGGTTGTCGATGGTGAGGACATTGCCCATCGCGTCGTAGGTGTGCAGCACCGAATCCTTCTCGATCGTAAAGCCGCCCGACGAATAGGCCGGGTGCGGGATCGTGTCGACCGATGCGAACGTGCTCTGATAGCTCACCTCCGGGATGACGCGTTTGGTCAACCGCCCGAGCACGTCGTACTCCATCGTCACGACGTGACCCCGTTCGGTATGGATGGCGGTCACGTTCCCCGCCAAGTCGTAGACGAGCGAGTCGGTCTTATCGCCCGACTGCTCTTTGATGACGCGCCCGAGGTCGTCGTACCACCATTGGTTCACGCCGGTCGTCAAGGAATCGCTGTCGGCAGCAACCGTGTCGCCAAACGCCTGCACCGTGACCCTGCGTCCGACCGAATCGTACGTCGTCTGCACCTCCGTCCACATCGAGTCCACGTTGCTGAACGTGTATTCGTGCGTAACCCGTCCCATCACGTCGTACGTCATCGTTTTCGTCAGCTCGTCGGCGCCGTCGATCGGCTGGACCGTCTCGGTCACACGGCCAAGGTAGTCGCGCTCGTACGTCGTCTCCGCATCCTCCGGATCCAGGTAGCTCGCGAGATTGCCCAGCGAGTCGTAGACCAACGTGTCACGGTGGGCGAGCCCGTCTTTGACGCGGACGAGCAGCCCGTCGGAGTCGTAGGTGTACGTCGTCGCCTGCCCGCCCACGACCTTCTCCGTGAGTCGGTTGCCGTCGGAGTCGTACGTGAAGACCGTCTTCACGCCCTCCGGGCTCACGATCGTGTCGGGCCGCGCCACACTCTCCTTCCAC
>JAYMFU010086299.1:0-10285 GCA_036784835.1 Phaeophila floridearum
GTGTGTGTGTGTGTGTGTGTGTGTGTGTGTGTGTGTGTGTGTGTGTGTGTGTGTGTGTGTGTGTGCGCGCGCGCACGTACTTGTGTGGTTGGGGGGGCACCTGGTCACGGAAAACCTCTGTGCAGATACGCTCCACGAACCACTGCTCCTCCTCCTTGCTGCACACACGCACGTTTGGAAGGTTGATGGAGAAGCGCTGCAGCTTTTGAACGAGCAATGCACGCAGCTTGTGGTGTATACGATCGGGTAGCTCTGGCATGTCTCCCCCTTGGAGTGTCACCCCCTTGATGTGCCTCGCATTGAGCACATGGATGCACAGCTGCACGTACTGCTCCATGGAGGGTGCCATGTCCACAATGGTAAGGTCATAAGGAATCCCTACCCCACCGACGTTGCGCGAATCCATCACCTTGATGAGCTGCATCCAATGTGTACGTGAGACATGACTGGAGGTAAGAGGTGAAGGAGTGGGAGTG
Organism: Phaeophila floridearum; assembly: GCA_036784835.1. NCBI lineage: Eukaryota > Viridiplantae > Chlorophyta > Ulvophyceae > Ulvales > Phaeophilaceae > Phaeophila > Phaeophila floridearum. Next base: position 477 of record JAYMFU010086299.1, read on the forward strand.
TCAGGTGTACATAGAGAGCATATACACACATGTGCACTAGAGAGGGGGAAGGGAGGAGAGGGAGAGAGACGGGAGGAGGGACAGAGAGAGAGGGAGGGAGTGTGTATGCGCGCAAGTGAGTACGTGCCGATATGCAGTTGCCTAAACTTGAGGATAGACTTAAACCAGCAATTTCTGGGCCATGGGATCGGCTGCACAATAAGACAACGCGTTTCCCCCCTAACCCCTTCCCCTCACCCCCCCTGGGGCCCTGGTTGGCTATGCATGAGACCGCCGTTACGGGCAACGCGTCGTCTTATTAGCAGCTTCTTCCAGCGCCTCAATTTCTGGGTGGCCAGTTTGATCACCAACACAATGCAAATTCTTCCCTTCCTGATAAGTGTAAGCGTAAGTAAATAGTTACAAGGATAAAGATCATTATGTTGTGTGTTCGGAGTGAAAGGATGAGCATGACATCAACGTGTGGTTTGAAGGTTGAGGTGTACAACGTTTACAAGCTTTCGGTCACTGGCACAAGCTGCAAGCCGGCATCCAATTTCACATGCGCAATGAAAAACCAGGGGATGGCAGGATCAATGCAAGGAAATCACACAGCGATGAACACGTGGGTTTATCAGGGAGGAGCATGCTGTTATGAAGAGCATACTTCGCCAAGGGAATCTGGGTTCGGATCGTGATAGAAGAGGCCACGAATAGTTGTATTGGCCCGTAGGGCATCATACAGCGCCATGGAGAACTCTTGCTTGTAGGACACTGCTAGCTCACTTCCACAGGCATCTCTGTGAATTGCCTCCAGTGGCACACGATGCGGGTCCAAGTCCAAAAGCGACCTGCACGAAAACGATGACATGCAAAAGGGGAACCATGAATCGCGCACAGGTGCCCTATCCGCCGTTACTGGGGGAACACAGTCCATCCGAGACACTAAGCCGAAAAATTGACAGACTGAAACCTTGAAAAAAACCTCAACTGCTAAGCAACAGGAACGCGGACGAAACCAGAAACCACACATTCTCGTACCGTATGTGCTGCGTGAAGGTCAGTTTGTGAAGTTGTGAGGTGCGGTACAGGTAGATGAGTTGGAAGCAGGGCATCATCGCGGACGTCGCGAGGGAAGCGATGGTCAGGGGCGAAATCTCTTCCTTCAGCACCATCAGTGCCAGCAGCTGCACGAGCGCCTGCGGCGACGACTCGCAGATGGCCTCGAGCGGCGGACGGAACGCTCGATACTGGTGCATCAGTTTCTCGATGCTCAGCAGCTTCAGCAGCGCGGGGACGACCGCAGACACGTAGTAGACCACATCCAGGAGAAAGGCGGTAAGGACGAGAATCAGGAAGGCGGGCACCACCGAAGCCCGCACTTTCAGCTGCTTGTCTAGATGACGAGCTGCCACATAGCGAAACTGAATGGTGGAGATTTTGCGCGCTGGAGGCCACACCGAGCTCAGCAGTCGGTCACGCTCATGCACCCACACAATGAATCTCCATAGAGGTATGCCATCAACCTGCTGGTGGGAGAGTGCACAGCGTTGGAACTGGCCAGCTCGTTGATACAACTGCTCCAGCTGCACCTGTACCTTCCTGCAGTTTGCCACACGGGCTTCGTACAGGTCCATGCACATGTCTTCAAACTGGTATGAATGACGGCAGGCGAGCAGGACGGTATTCAGCCACACACGCTCCAGCCAGGGGGTGTCTTCAAAGAAGTCGTGCGTATCGGGGGCATCATTGAGGGCACCGCGTAGCTGCTTGGAGCAGTCTCTGGTGAATATGTGTATTCGGGCGCTGGTAAGGAAGGCTCCGGTCACTATGATGGGCAACAGGATGAAGGCGATGATGGTGCAGCCGACCACAAAGCTGACCCAGCCATGGTGCGAAGCAGCACCCATCAGGTACGCATGTGCCACAAGGATATCAAACACCTGCACCACATGTGCATCGTTGCGCATGCGTGCTGTACGACTGGTGCTGTGATTCAGTTCACTGTTTTTTTTGCATGCATCAGTGTACGATATTGCACAGGCAACTGCCATTTGTGAAGTGGAACATGGTGCCGACAACTGGTGCTGTCCTTACTGGAGCATGTGCTTGGCACAACAATACAGTGACAAGATACGGCGAGTCCGGCAAAGTGATCCAACACTTGTTGTGTGCACAATGCCAGAACGGCCTATCATGTCCTCCTGGCCTGTATACCATTGTTTCTATGGGTGAGAGAGCCTGGCCAAAATGGCATTTCAGTGTACATGGCATTGCAGTGCGATCACACAGTCACCATCAAGAAGGACCACGAGCTGGAAACGCACCACATCAGCCATCCCAAGTGCAGCAGAACCAAACTCACATAAGGTCCAGAAACTCTTCGGGATGTATTTCTCCCACAGGCGGAGTAATAATCTGAAACTGAGGGCGAGTGTCGACATGATTGCCTCCGCACAGAGAATCATATGCGAATGAATCTTGAGACATAGAGGCATTGGGCGAGAGGACCGGAGACGTCTGTGTGCTCGCGCAACCTGTGGATTCATCTTTGCGTTAGTCATTCTATAGATGGGACTCCTGCAATTCCGGGCGACGGGCTTCCATCAGACACAGGCATATGTGCTTGCTATCATGCTAGTGTCCAGGATCAGATCGGCTGCAAATGGACTTGGTGTATGTAAGTGCATGTTCCTGGAAGCTGGGACACAGGCATTTGCACCACAATTATTCCAACGCATGTGCAATTCCGTATCCATGAAGACTGTTCACACCATACAGATGCTCAACTAGACAACCATGAGCGTGCACGGCGGCAGCAGCTATGTTTCAGACTGCGGGACACCAGGTCATGCTGCAGCCTCCCTCGCAATGACCTGAACGACATATCTTGGTTGGCAGCAAACAGTACAAACCCCTTGTATACATGCAAACAAGCATTGGTATGTACGCAGCAATGTGGATTCTGTTCGCTAGACACATGCCACAGAACATGTGTACAGGCATAACTTACCTGGCCATCCCACCATGTTATTGCTGCAGATCCGGACTTCAGTGGCTCTGACATGGACCGGACGGGATCCGGTAGGCTGGTGGGGCAGCAGCACCAACAACCAAGTGCATCATCTGCATGCGACCACAGCTTAAATACGAATCCCGAATAAATGGCCATCACAAGCCCTGCACACAAGATGCAAACTGCGCACAGCCACAAGTATCCCCACTTTCCTCTGACTAGAGCTGGCACATGCCACTAGCTCCGCAGCTGGTGCCATCCAGCACAACCTTGTAGCATATTCGATGTACACAGGGCATAAAAAACACCACTTCTCTCAGCGCCAACACTGGGCAACTTTCGAGAAGCATCCAGTCTTGCTGCTGGAACAACAGCTTGGCCAAAAACGCATGTTGTCCAAGCACATGCTGTACAAGCACACTTTCATTGTCAGGCAAACTGATGAGCTAACGCACAAGGTAGGCGTGGATGTGCATCTGAGAGCAACTCCCAATGCTCCCTTGATCACCGCGGACCCCACCACAGCCGCCAGCAGAAACCTTACCCAAATCCACGGACACCTCTGTCTCGAGATTTGTGGAGCTTGGACTTGATGCCTCTCGGCTCCCTGCGCCTGACAGCCTTCTGGTTTTCATGAAATCATCCAGCACCTGTGAGAGTGACAACTCCGAGGGGCTCCTAGTTCTTCTCTTTCTCTGTGCTCCAAGTGGCAGGCCAAGTTCTCCTTGGTCGTCATCTGCTGGCCCTGTACAGTACATGTAGAGATACAGATGCACGCGCTCATGCCTCGAAATGCCGTTGGCATTGTGGTTCATGCAGTGCTGGCAAGGCATCCAATAGAGCTTCCTTCATGCCCAGGCTGGTCAAGCGAACACATGCAATGACCTGACATCTGGCAGTGCGTACTGGGACACATCACAGCTGCATGTTTGGCATGTTCTGTCTGCGTGTTCTGGACTGGGGACGCTGGATGGTAATGCATGGGCAAGGCAAGATCGGTGTGACAGTGTGCGCGTATCCAGGAAACTTGTACGCTGTGAAGTACTCAGGAACCAATCATATGCTGTTGTGTTCAGCACGGATGCACCAAACATCTAGCAAAACGGTTCAGCTAGGCAACACTGTCACAGAGGCCAGGGTTGAAAGCTGCAAATGGGACAGACACAACATGCTCAACCTGAGTGATGCCCACAATGGCATTCACGAGCCCTAATACAGTGTGTACCTGCTCCCGGCTGGGGCGCCTGCTGAAGTTACCTGCTGGAATTGTGACACCGCATGGTGCATGTAAGGAGCAGGAGTAGGAGTTGGTGTCGTTTCTCTTGTGTCACCTGGCCCTGACTCAAGAGAAACACTCGTGGCATCGGGATGCATCTGGCGTCGTTGCAAAAATACGTGGCGCACCTGGAGTACCTCGATCTGGGGTGCTATTGATGAGCGTGCTGGAATCTTTGGATCCCACCACTGTACTGGAGTCCGAGTCAATCTCATCGAGCATCCCACGCGGAGTGGCATGGACGGCATGGAAAAGCGGGTCAAGACCAACTTGCGCTTGATCCATCCTACTGCACGACGGGACACACATGTCAGTGTTGCAAATGGCTTTGCAAATTGCAGTTGTATGATGCGTACATGACACAAGCCAAGTCGGTGCCCGCGGTGGTGTGAATCTGTGAATCGCAGTGCTCTGTCATGCTGACGCACAGAACATGCTGGCGTGGCGTACCGCGCAGTTACACGCCACGACAGCGCGCAAAACATGCATGGCCGCAATTCGATTGCCGCAATTGCCGCATGCAATCCGACTTGCGGTAGACGAGGCCCCGCGCGGACGGTCGCTGATTGTACGGAATCAGCGAAACGGCGTTCTGGGCGGCTATTCTTTAACCATAACCATAATAACGGCAGCAGTCAGCTGGCGATGCCGTGCCGACGAGGCACGCGTGAACGAGTCACGACGGCTTGGTGCTCCAGCCACTCGACACGCGATCGTTCAGATGAGCAGGCCGATCGTGTGGCTGACCGCCGCACGCGACAAAGAGTCGCCGAAACAATCCTGGCACCGTGGTGGTTGCTGGCGATAAGCCACGACGCCGCAACGGCGGTGAAACAACGGCCTGAAGGCGCTGGCCGACAGACGGGCCGACACAAGTGCTTGAAACAGCGAAACGGATGGTGTATGCTTGACGAGAGACACCGATCTGCGGTCTAGTCCCCTGGGACTGACATGGCACCGGGCGCTGGGCGTCAGCGTGCAGGCGAGTGCGTGTTCACTTGCCGGGCACGGTAACGCACCTGCGAGGCCGTCAGCTGCGGCTACGTCAGGGTCGATGATGCCCCCCGCCTGGCCCCCAGGGGGATAATGCTCGCGCGCTGTTCGAGATCGGCTGGTATAAAGGCACAAAGAAGCGGACAGTGTCCCACCCAGCTAAGGCTCAAAGCGCGCGCAGACAGACTGAGAAGAGGGCTCAGTGCTGTGGTGAATCGCCGTGCGCGGCGTGCAAGCCTGTATTGATAAACGATGGCGGGTGGCACTGCTGATCCGGCGTGAACTTATGGCGATCTCTGTACACGTTTCACGGGCTGAACGATGCAGGGTGTAAGGGGATTGTGGTGCGTATTTGGGCTGTGGTGCAGGCGCGCCGAGCATGGAAATCCCGTGGAAGCACACCCGCCCCTGCAGGACCCTGTGCACACACAAGACCAACCATGCATATCACTAGCACATGCATACGCACCTAGCAAAACCTGCTGCTCGGTTCCGTGTCAAGGGCTATTTCCACCACACGACCCTGAACCAGCCGATCAACACGATTCTTGCGGAGCTGTGCTTGCCGGTCTTGCAGCGAAGTTGCAATTTTGGGTAATGCAGCTGCGTACAAGCCGTAAAGACAACCACCACAGCTGCGTCACACGGACCCGCGTGTTAACACGTCACGAGTATGACGCACGGACGGCGGTGTCGGTGATCGGCTCGGGAAACCTGCCCTGGACTGTGAACACAGCGCATGTGCTGCTTGCACAAGCTCCTCCATAACACGATCCGTACATTCCCCTTGTCTGGACTCTCGGACTCAAGCAGATACGCTGCTGAAGAGCGAGTTGAGCTGCTCAACTCGAGCAAGCGCGCTGCAGTTCGTGAGGACTTGCATTACGCGAGCGACACTCTGTACTCCCGTCAGCGAAATCGCTGCCACCTGCTGATTCAACCCCATGCAACTATTTAGGTCTACATTGCAGCTGCATGCTTTCTGTCTTGCCACAGATGGTGGAATCCCTTGCATGGGACGGCTGGCGTGTGGTCTGGGCGCGGCGGATCGACTTCCGGGATTGGGCTTCGTGCACCTGCACGCGATTGAGGCACCAAGTGAATCGAGTTTGAATAAGGTGTTACGAAAGCCCTGAGAACACCAGGAGGGGCTCGCCATGGCGCCCTGCACGGAAGCACACCCGCACCTGTCGCAGCCGTTGGGGTATCCAGCGTTTGAATGCAGTTGGAATGGTTGGAATCCAGATTGTTGCGGTTGTTTGCACCGGGTCCCTGCTGCTGATCAACGAAAGAGTGCGCCGCAACAATAATGGACACGTAGCGTCGAGTCAATGATTGCACGCCCCATGTTATTGTCCGTACTTGGTCCGTGCGCACTCCTTGCGATGTTAATCACAGAATGAGCACATGGAACTGACCTGACAGCGTTGAAACCATCACGACGCGTCGTGCTTCATCGGCTGGGCTCCGCAGGGTCTCAAATCGTGCACGTTTCATTTGGTATTCAAATCGAGTGTCGCCGGTTGATGGCAGCACCCCTGTGCAGATGCTCTGCGCGCAGAGCGCCGTTGACCGCGTGCCGAACGTACGGTCGACGACTGTGTAACCAGATGGATCGGCACGTAGCAAGACGCTGCAATTGTACGAGAGAGAATGACAACTCTTCATTTCACCCTGTGCGCAAGCGCTCCCTGCCGAATACGATGGAGCGGAACCCCGGAATGTGAATCTTGATACGACGTTGCACATGCATGCAGCTGCGTCATGGATATTTACGCCACGACCCTGTCCACCTTCTGGAACGGCGCCGCGGCGCGCTGTCGGCATGCCGCGGCAGGACGCGATAGGTTTGCCCAACCGCCGTAGTCCACACGTTCAGTTCTCCGCCATGTTACGCCTGGGGTGGGCCCTCGGTGTCATGCCGCACTCGCATTACATCGGTACGCACGAGTCGCACGCCTGTTCACGCCAGTCATTGATGACGCAGCTGGCGTCCCGCGTTCCGGCGCGCCAGACCGCCTCATCGAGATGACCCACTCAGGGTGTCGTGGGATGTTGGGTGATCTGTAGAACGTGTCATTGTGTCCGGCGGAACGGTCAGAGTTCCGACTGGACACGTGCAGACGAAGCGTCGCGCGTGACACACGCATGTGAGGTACAAGACTGTCCTTGATCCCAGGAGCATCCAGATTGACAGCTGTGAGCACAGCGCACAACACCATACTATCATATATTTGCATCGATATGGACAAGTGCGACGTCAAGTTGCGCGCGATTCTGGGAATTCTACATAGCATATGCTTTTCTATCGTTGCGGCGACCGATAATCGGACCCCGTTTCCTGACCACGGCGGTGCTTAGTCGTCCGTGCGCTGATTGCCCTGCGCCTGTGGTTCAGAGGGGTTCGCGTTGGTTTGACGAGTCTTTGCACGTCGTCGTACGCATGCGGGCAGTTGCAGACTGCAAATCGCCCATCTCAGAACAATGTCCGTTGGCGTGACAGGTAACCTGCACACTTCTCTGTTCCCCGCAACGTACAACAATACGTTAGGATACATTCCAATTCACACAGACACAGACACAGGTACACGGCTGTGATTCCATGACTGCTGCTTTTGCTTGCTTGACGGGTATGGGGGGTTGGCAGCCGTTGTGCCGTGGCCGTGCTGCGCTGAGTGCACGCGTGGTGGGGGAACAAGGCTGGCTCCTGTTGCCCGTTTTGCCTGTTTGTAAGGGTGGCCTGTACCGGTATAGTATAATGTACCGACATCGTCCCATTTTGGTATACTACCGGTATACTCCCAATAAAGTATATCGTGTAATCAGCGAGAGCGTGAATATTCAGGGAGAACAGCAGGGCTTTTTCAGGGGATTCCTCAGAAAACACAAGTTCAATGGAACCAAGTCATGCCGATTCCAAAATATACCGCTATAACGGTATTATACTTGTATAATACCGGTATAATTTCTCAAATATGTACCGTCCATCCAGCCTTGCATGTTTGTGCTTTGCGCTTGTTGGTTTGCTTTCTTTTCCCGTGTGTGCTGTGCTCATCTTGGTTCCTGTTGTGCTGATCATGCCATCCGGACTTCGTCGTTTCCCATCCCTGCCAGGACAATTTTCCCCTCAAGCCGGACTCCCACACGGCCTCCGCCCTGGAGCTGGCCAAGCAGGTAAAGCGCCGCAAGTAAGGCAACCCCACGCAGCGTCCTTATCGTTCCCACGCAGCATCCCTATCGTTCTCATACAGCATCCCTATCGCAGCATCCCTATCGTTCTCATATAGCATCCCTGTCGTTCGTGCTCTTCGCAGTGGACAAGTACTGCTGGTTGGACCCGTCAGCGATGGCAATGGACTGGCCAAGAATGTGGCTGATCGAGCACCGTCATGGAGTGACAGGGCAAGGGCTGTGCTTGTGGAGAGCCTGCTGCAGGCTCTAAACACGTCGCTGGCGTGCTTTGTTGGGTCGGCGTGCCATGCGTCGCTGAAGCTTTGGGCACAGGTGGCTGATAGGGGCTGGCAGGGGTCGGACTTCCTGGGCTTACTGCCCTGTCTGCGTGCCCATCCAAGACTGAGGTTTAATGGCTTAGTGATGGTGGTGATTTCGTGCCTGTGACTCTCGGTTTTGATGGCACCAGGTCATGGACCGTGAACTGGTTGCCAACCGCCTTCGCCAGGTTGAAAGCGCACATGGGTAACACCTGCTCGTTGCTCTTGTAGATGGCAACCGACAGCTCTATGTACTCACGCGTGCCAAACGCAGACTCAGCCAGCAGACCACCACCGCTTCTGTCAATATTGCCATTGCCAACATACCCACTAGCAATCAATACATCCATCCCCAAAGCAGCACAGCAACTGGGTGCTATATCAATACCAATACAAAATCATGCAACAACCATACATACAGACTACAGGCTTTGCAAACAAGCCAAAAACGTGCATCTTGCCCTCGGGTCACAGCTCGATGACCTGCAAGTGCACCGGCACTGTGTCCACTGCATTCCCACTGTCCCCACCACCAGCAGCTGCCTTCGCAAGATCCTTTCGCTTGCAACAGCTCTTGTACTTGATTTTCGATCCACAGGGGCACGGCTTGTTGTTCTTCGGCTTGGGCTGTGGGCACTCTTGCGCAGCGGCCACCCGTCTTGCTGCCTTGCCACGTTTGCCAGTACTCTTCGAGCTGCTGGGAGCACCATCAGCATCTGTAGTTTCTCCATGTGCACTGTCAAGCCCTTGCTGGCCGGAAGTAGCCTCGGCATCCTTGTCACTGCAATCTGGTGGGTCAGTCGCCTCGCCAATGTGCTCGTGCTGGGCGTTATGTGTTGCACTGGGCTCCAGCAACTCTGCTGAGCCGCGGGCGCTGCATTGAGACGGCTGTGATTGGGATGCTTCCAACGCCGCTCCATGCTGCGCATCATCTGCACCGAACAAAAACGTAACACTGCAGCGAGCCCCACGTTCCCCAACACAAAACAGGAGAAGGGACACATTTTGCTTCACTTCTATTGCCTCCTGGCCAAGAGGAGTGGAGAGTTTGTAC
>JAYMFU010086410.1:0-10284 GCA_036784835.1 Phaeophila floridearum
CCATTGGTCCGGCAATAAATGGCACCACCGAAGTGCAATCCTTACTCGGGAACGCCTTGTGCAAACCTTTCTTTTTAGTTCACGGAGAGGACGACTCTCCGTCAGTACGATACGAGCCAATTAAGGCGGCTTTGGAGCAAAACAAGGCCGAAGTCAATTCAATTTTAATGGCAGGTGTAGGACACACGATACAATTCCCCAACAGGGAGAGCATTTTGAAAACAGCCTACAGGTGGATTGACACCGTCAAATGCAAAACACCAACAGGCCTGGGCGCTCTATCCGGTCTGTCAAGCTTGCGGTTATTTCCATCTCCACTCAGCAATGGGCAGGAAAAAATTACCATCATCCACGGCCTTGAGCCGGGTAAACCTATTAAAATTGAAGTTTATAATTCCTCCGGGCAACTCCTAATATCAACTCATGATCACGGTTTGAAAAAGAACGTTCAGATTGAGGTGGACGGTCTTGAGGCAGGCGTATACATCGTCAGGTTAATATCTGAATCTGCGGCTCAGTCGGCGAGATTCGTAATTCAATAGTCAGGGTCGGGAATAATACTCTGAGATAACGGCCTGTGCCGGCTTTTTTTGAGGGGTAAAGCCTTTCAGATAATTTACACCTTCCAGCTCATCGTGATTGTCAAACCATTTCCATAAAAACATACCAGCAAATATCTCTTCGTTCCAAAAGGACTCAAAAAGGGCTTCATATGCAACAGACTGGTGCTCCAGATCCACTTGAGTGTTGTTCCCATCTTCCCATGGACGAAGCATGGCGTTTTTCACGCTGCGATATCCGATTTCGGTGAATAATATTTGTTTACCTTGTTTCTTCGCTAATTCTTTCATTGGCGGTTTGTGAGTCTCCCAGGCTTTCTTTACTTCATCTACATCCGGGTCCTCATCGACATCCAATGGGAAGTAAGCATCCACACCGATAAAGTCTAATTGGTTCCAGAATGGAATTTCATTGTAGTTATCCCAATTCGCAGCATAGGTTATTTTACCACTGTAAATTTTTCTCACTTTCTGAATCAGGTTTTCCCAAAATAGAGGCTGCTTTCGAACAAAGTTTTTCAGCTCTGTTCCAAGACAAAACAATTCAACATCATATTTCTGAGCAATCTCAGCATATGTGAGAATGTAGTCCTCGTAATGCTTCGACCACTCCGACCACCCTTCCGGAGCAACGGGTTCAAAATCTCCCGTGAAAGTTCCGTGTCCCACCCATACTTGGGGCTTTACCATGATCTTTTTCCCGTGAGTTCTGCAAAATTCAATGCAGGCTATAACCCCTCTGCTTCCTTCGCCCCACCATTGCCTGTCGTATTCATAGATGAGTGTATCTGAATTTGCCGGAACATAAGCAAAAGGCATAAGGCAGGCCCAGGCGGCATTCACTTCGTTAATTTTTGCAATATTCTGATGATCAATTTCCAATCTGGGACCAACGAAACTAACACCAGTTATCTTCGGTGCATTTCCTGCATTGCCGAAATTGCAGCAAGTGATGGTTACACAAACCACCAACAAGAGCGAATAAAATTGTTTTCTGTTATTCATCTATTGCGGACCTCATGGCACTAACGTTATTTACCTGAATTGCGTTTGGATAAGTCTGAAGCATCCTTTTAATATCACTTTTAGATTTACCCCCGAAATAGATAACTTCTTTTCCCATTTTCCTTGCCTTCTCCCTGCCTTCCATGTCCGGAATTAGCTTTTTCTTGATCAAAACTCCATCAAAGTCGTGCTCCAATACTATTTGCAGACCTTGCTCGTAATCGACATCCTCTTCATAAAACAAACGGTATTGTGGGTTGTTTTTTCTCAAGGCCAGGAGTAAAGGTTGGTAATTCGATGATGGATAAATCTTGTCCATGGGCACCTGATGCTTTTTTACAGCTATTTCCAGGGCCACAATAAGGCCCGGCCAATGCTTTAAGGGTTCTTTATTATTACAATAATTAAAGATGTGAAAATCCAGATGGATTTGAGGAAAACTGTCCAGCTGATTGCAATATTTGAACAAAGAATCCAAAGAAATAATTCTCTCATCGTGAAGCAGGCTAAATGGAAAATCCGAGACGTACGGTTGACCTAACACCTCTGAAGATGGCGTTTCCTCTATGCAGCCCTTGAGTTTGGTTTTGGAGTCGAGGAAGTTGTCGTGATACAAAATCAATACGCTGTCTTTTGAAAGTTGTACATCCACTTCAATGCCGTCAGCACCAAGTTCAATAGCCTTTTGGATAGCTCCCATACTATTGTCCGGTAAGGGGTTAAAAGGATTTATTACCGAAGCAAAGCCCATTCCGGCATGGCCGATTACGTATGTTTTGTTGGGAGCTGAACTTGAGTCATAGTCCGGGCCTGAGCAGGCAACCAAAACCATAACCAAACCAAGTTTACAAAGATTATTAATGGCGCATTTTATAGACATACAACCTGTAATTACTTTTCTTTCTGAAATAGTGATAAGATGACAGAGAGTCTATGTTAAACTCCTTGTTAAAGCCTTTGTTTCTCAGTATTGACGGGGCGTCTTCGGTGAAAAAGATAAACTCTGATTCAGTTATTTCTTCAGGTAATTTTACCTCCTTTACCGGCTTGCCAATTCTCCAGATTGCTTTTGGATTTATTTCATAATTCGAGTAGAAGGTTTGTTCGCTATACCAATTCTCTTCTCTGACTTCTCTTATGTCCTTGAATTCACTGTTTTGATAGACTGCTTTCGGCAATACCGGATAAATACTCACGATTACAAGTATTAAGAAAAGCCCCAGGGCATATAATTGCCTGAAATAAAGTCTTTTTTGAAGGTTTCTGAAGGCGAAAAAGGCGATGGGCGCATTCAGCGCGGCAAAAATCACCCAGGCTCTTAATGACATGAACATCTGTTTCTGAAAGACAATCAATGCAGCTATTGGAGCAATGAACAAGGCAAATACCAACAGATAATTAAACGTGTTTAAAAAGCCCTTTTCAATTTTTTGTTTCTCCGCAGAGTTTTTAATTCTCTCAACTAAATGTATAAATAAGCGTCCCGTCAAAATAGCAAGTGGGGGATACGCCGGAAGTAAATATCGCTCCTTTTTTTCCGGCACCAGAGAGAGCAGCACAACGGACGATATCAGCCAAAAAAATAAAAAAACATATTCGCGTGATAAGGCCTGATTTTTTTTCAGTCGTTTGAAGAAAAAAGCATAAATAACCACCAATGCCCATATTCCTGTGAAAAATGGAAAAGGAAAGTAAAAATAAAACGGTTGGGTATGCCTGTTTGCCCATGCCTCCACTTCTTTCTCAGCGATAGCCGTACTAGCCTCCGGCGCCTGAAGCCTCGCATACATATACCACCATCCGGCAATCAACAATGCCAGGATGGCAAAAGTCAGCAATTGTCTGGTGACTCTTTTAAAGTCTTTAAGGCCAAAGGCCAACATATAGGCAATAATGAACGGAATTAACATGGCAAAGAATCCGACCGGTCCTTTACTCATGGATGAGAAACCTATGAATAGCGCCGCCAGCAATGTATTTTTACCGGTGTTCTGATCCTGGTCACGCATTAATCGGAACAGATAATAAACTCCGACAAGGGTGGTTGAAATGCAAAAGATATCCCAGCTTCCTGTTCTGCCCATGATGATAACCATTGGAATGGTCATCAAAACAATGGCTGAAGCGAAAGCGGAGTCATCTGACTTAAATAAAAGTTTTGATAGTTTGTAGGTAAAGGTAACCAACAATACGGCCATCAATGCGGCCGGCAGACGCAGCCAGAATTCAGATTCTCCAAAAAAGTTGAGAAAAAATGCTGAAAACCATGTTGGAAAAGGTGGCTTTTCCAGCCTTGGCAAGCCATTCATCGTGGGTAGCAAAAATTTGCCATTGTCCAGCATCTCTCTGGCAGCAATAAAATTCCTTGCTTCCATGATGTCCGGTTCAAATAAGCCGAGGTTAACAATAAAGGCGAAGAGTGCCAGTAGGGCTAAAAATGCGATTTGAAAGCCCTTGTTATGAAGGTCTAGTTTCAGATGAGTCCAATTTTTATCAAAGCTAAAACTTTTCTCCGTCAGAAACGTCCGGTTTTTATTTTTAGCTTTATGCGCTCGAAACAACCCTTCGGCATGAGTAGGATTTTAGTAACAGGCTGCGCCGGTTTCATTGGCTCTCACCTCACAGAAAAATTACTGGAGGCAGGAAATGAGGTGATCGGGGTTGACAACTTCAGTTCATTTTACCCTAAAGAGGTCAAGGTCCGGAACATGGCCGGCTTTCACAACAACCCCTCCTTTACGTTTCATGAAATTGACATACGTGAAAGAGAGGTTTTGCACGATAATCTTACTTCTGAAATAGACCTTGTGGCTCATCTGGCGGCAAAAGCCGGAGTCAGGCCCTCAATCAATGATCCGGAAGCCTACATAGACGTAAATGTAAAGGGCACCAACAACATACTTGAGTTGATGAGGAAGGTGAAGTGCAACAAGTTGTTTTTTGCCTCTTCGTCTTCAATTTACGGCAATCAAAAAGAAATTCCTTTCAGGGAGGATTCGTCAGGTTTGTACACAATTTCACCATATGCGTTCAAGAAAAGATCTTGTGAATTGATGAATTACACCTACCATCATTTGTACAATTTTGACATCGTGAACGCCAGGTTTTTTACGGTTTACGGTCCCAGACAACGCCCTGATCTTGCTATCCACAAGTTTGTGGACATGGTGGAACACAACCAATCCATTCCTATGTTTGGTAAGGGGGATACCTCAAGAGATTACACCTATATCGATGATATCGTACAGGGAATCATGAGCAGCATCGATTTGTTACTTAGAGACAGGAGGGTGTTTCTTACATATAATCTGGGCAACAACAAACCGATATCCCTGATGGATCTCGTGCAACTCATTTTTGACGTTATGGGTAAAAAAGCTGATATCGATCATTTGCCTAAACAAGATGGAGATGTTGACATCACCTTTGCCGATATTAACAGAGCAAAAGAGTTAATCGGTTATCACCCGCAAACGTCAATGCGTGAAGGTCTTGAAAATTTCGTGGAATGGTACCGGTCTAACGATTCTTGAGATAGATCCTGAGGTTCCGTATATAAATAACAAGGCCAAATGCCTGGCCAATAATGATCGGGTATAAATCCCGGTATAAGGAGTAACTGCAGATGATTAGTGCGCCCGTGATACTAATAACCCAAAACCCACCGGGTAAAACTGACTTCTTCTTTTTCTCAGAGTGATACCACTGATAAACAAACCTCAGTGTAAAAATAGCCTGCCCCACTCCACCCCATAGGAGCAACATAGAGAAGGGGTTTTTATCTACAATTTGACTCCAGTTGTATTGGGTGGCAAAAATGAGCCAAATAATGGCGAGCAAAGGAAAAATAAGCGTGAATGCCTTAAAATAAAAGGGAATATACCGCCAGGCACGTTTGAATCTAAGGTTTCTGATGTAAATAAAGTAAGAAACCGCCTGGCCAAGAATCACTGTAAGGTCTTCTGCAAGGATACCGTAAACGATTAAAAGAAAAGAGGCTGCAAGACTTAATTGCCAGAACAGTGTCGGAGAAAGGACGCGTCCGGCTCGTTCAGACTTTATCCATTGAACCAGTAATCTAGCTGAGAATAATCCCTGGGCAATAAAACCCACGGCATTAACATATTGCTCATCCATTCTTGGCGGCGATCTTATAATTGATGTACCTGCTTCTCATCCAGCGAAATGCAAGGGTATCGAAAAAAGGCTTTTTAAGCCTGTTCCAAAGGTGATATTTAGCCACGCCAGCATATCTGGGGAAGTGACGAATTGGTATCTGCTTCACTTTACCGTGCTGCAGCTGAATTAATGCCGGTAAAAACCGATGCATTCCGTCAAAAAACGGTATCCTCTTCGCGTATTCGGTTTTCATGATTTTAAGGGGGCAGCCCGTGTCCTGAATACCGTCGTTAATCATCGTTCTTCTGAACCAGTTGGCGATTTTTGAAGACATCCTCTTGATGAATTTGTCATTGCGCTTTGCGCGAATACCATTGACCATGTCGTATTCCGGAAAGTACTCGAAATAATTGAGGAAATCCATAGGGGTGGTTTGGATGTCAGAATCGATGTAGCCGACCAGATCGGTGGTACTTTCGTCAATTCCCGCTTTAATCGCTGTGCTTAACCCACAGTTCTTCTCTAATCGAATGAATCTGTATTGTTTATTTGATTCGCAAAACCCATCTATCAGCTTTTGACTTCCATCTGAAGAGCCGTCATTTACGAAGGTTACGATGGTTTCCAAAGGGCTTTCTTTCAAAAAGCCGTCCATTTCCTTCACAAACTGATCAAGACTTTCTTCTTCGTTGTAAACCGGAACGATTACGTTTAATGTCATGGCGCTTTCAGTTGGGGCTTTTTAGATGAGGTTCAGCTGATCGTACAAGACGTCTTTGTAGTTGCCCCCTACTTTGATTTCGTGATCGGTACCTTCCAGTTTTATAATTTGCTGTTCGATGCTTTCAATTTTATTGATATTCACAATGTAAGATCGTTGAACCCTGATAAATACAGGTTTGGGAAGTTTCTCTGTGACTTCTTTGATTGAAATATGAATTTTATATGACTGGCCTATCGTCACAAAGTTGACATAATCCTTCATTGCTTCCACGTAAATAATGTCAGATGTTTTGAGTTTCACAAGTCCGGATTCTGCTTTAATAAACACCGAGCCTTCCGAGCTTTTCTTTTCTACGAGGGAATAAAGCATTTCACGCTCTCGTATTTTCTCCTTTTCTTTCTCGTGTTTGTAAAGCGCCATCTCTATGGAGGTGTGAAGATCTATTTCCTGAAAAGGCTTTAAAATATATCCGTATGGCTCAGTTACTTTCGCTTTGTTCAGTGTGTTTCTGTCTGCATAAGCTGTGAGGTATATAACAGGAACTCTGTAAATTTCTTTCACAGTTTCTGCCGTTTCAATTCCGGTCATTTCACCCTTCAGCATAATGTCCATTAATACAAGATCCGGGTTTTTCTTATCGATTAATTCAAGGGCTCTTTCTCCTGTAGCAGCAGCACCAACTACATTGTATCCAAGTTTTTCCAGACATTGCTGTATATCTTTTGAAACAATGTTTTCATCTTCTACCACAATGATTTTCTTCTTCGCCATTTTTCAATTATTTAGTCGTAAAAGTAATGGTAAATGCTGTACCGTTGTCTACCTCATATGTCACTTTTCCATTCAATTGGCTCACTAAGGCGCTCACCAGTTGAAATCCCAATGTGTTACTCTCTTCTATATCGAAGTCTTTAGACAATCCAACTCCGTTATCTTTAATGAAGATTCTTACCTCCTTATTATTTTTGCTAATATTCAAATTCACAACACCATGATCCCTCCCTTTGAAAGCATATTTGATGGCGTTAGTCATTAATTCATTGAGAATTAACCCACAAGGAATGGCAAAATCCAAATTTAAATATACATCTTGTTTCTTGATTTCCAAATCCGGTAAAAACCCGTGGTTGTTATATGTTTTTAAAAGGTTGTAACACAGGTTTTCTGCATATTCAGAAAAATTAATACTGGCAAAGTCTGTAGTTTTATAGAGACTTTCATGAATAAACGCCATTGATTTAATACGATTCTGACTTTCAATCAGAATGTCTTTAACCGTGTTATTGGAAGAATAGTTTTTTTGAAGGTTGAAAATTGACGAGATAACCTGGAGGTTGTTTTTTACCCGGTGGTGCACCTCTTTTAGCAGCACTTCTTTTTCAAGTAGGGATGATTTTAATTTATCCTCACTTGCAATCAGTTTTTTCTGAATCTTATCCTTTTCTTCTAACTCCTGAGTTAACTGTTGATTTATTTCGCGTATCAGCTGATTTCTTATCTTTTCTTTCTCCAGTTCTTTAATTCTGGTAACGTCATGAAAGGAAATTAAAAGAACTTTTTTACCTTGAAAATCTATGACACTCGTCTTGGTTTCTACATTTATTGTGACACCGTCCTTTCTTTTCAGCTGGTATTCCTGAAACGGAAGATCTTCTCCCTGATATGTTTTTTTTATGCGTTCCGCTGCCAACTCATGGTCCTTTTCAAAGATAAAGTCATAAACCGTGAGTTTTTCATTCTTTATGTCTTTCACCCCCATCATTTCTCTGGCCTTTCTGTTAGCTAACACAATTTGCCCTTTATCGTGCAGTATCACTCCGAAAGGCGATGAATCCAGCAGTAATCGATAACTCTGCCGGCTTTGTTGAATCATTTGCTCGGCTCTAACCAGATCTGTTATATCAATAACAGTCCCTTCCATGTAGTCCATTTCATTAGAGTTCGGTTTTTTAATAGCCGATGTACTTACTAATACAGAAATAACTGTTCCATCCTTCTTAATCAACTTAATTCTATTACCGGTGATGGATTGGTTTTTAATGAGTTTTTCAATGCTTTTAGATCGATAATCCTTGTCCTGATAAAGGTCCTTTGCATTGACTTTTCCAATTAACTCATATTTATCTTCATAACCTAATATTGTAGCAAAGGCAGGATTACAATCGATAATTTCTCCTTCCAGGGTTGTGCGATAAATTCCTGCTAAATTCCTTTCGAACAAACTTTTATATCGAATTTCACTTCTTATTAATTTTTGTTCGAATTCAATCCTTTCAGAAATATCCCTCCCGCAGAGCATCATCACTTCCTGACCCCCATAGGTTGCTTTTCTAATAATAAATTCTTTTGGGAAAACTTCTCCGTTTTTTTTCCTGCTCCACCAATCAATCTTTACTTGTTTGCCTGTTGCAATTACCTCTTCAAATTTTTTCCTGGACTCCTCAATGTTGTTGAGGCCGGGAGCAGCTAAAATTTGCCCGTTTTTCCCAATTAACTCCGATTTTTTATAGCCGTATTTGTCAATTACCGCCTGGTTGACATCGATTATATTCCCCTCATAACTCATGATGTGGATTAATTCATCTGTATTATTGAACCAATCTATGTATATATCTTTTTCTTTCTGAGCACGTAGTTCAGATCTAAGGGTAATAATCTCCTCTATTAATTCCTCCTTATTCTTCGACTTATATATATCCTCACTAATCAACACTAATCTTTTATTTTTCTGTTGTCAAGTTTGTATTCAACACCATTTTTATAAACAGTGGTTAAATACAGGTCTCCGAAATCATTATACGACTTCCATATACCTTCAGGTTGCCCTACAGAGTAATTTTCCTCCCTTTTCAACACTCCATTGTTATAATAATACCTGTGTTTACCCTCCGGATTTCCGTCAACATAAATTCCGGTAAACAGTAGTTGCCCATTTTCGTAATAATGCTTCCAAACTCCTTCTCTTCTCCCTTCCCGATAATTTCCTTCCTCTCTGTAATCTCCTAATTCATAAAACCAAAATCCGTCCTTTTTACCCTCAAGATAAATTCCTTTGGTAATTACCTCTCCCGTTAGATCATATTCCGTAAAATCTCCGTCTTCTAATCCTTTGTAATAATTTTCCTCTCTGAGCACAGATCCGTTTTCATAGTACCATATCCATTTTCCATTAGGGGCACCATCTCTGGTATATTTTCCTTCTTGTTCGATTTGTCCGTTTTGATAAAAATAAACCCAATCATTAATTTTTACACCATCCTTGTACTTGCCTTTACCTTTTAGTTCTCCACCGGGATAATATTCTTCCCAGTATCCTATTCTTTGTCCTTCATCATTAAATTTTCCTTTGGCTAAAAGCGTATGGTTTTTAAAAATTTCGACCTTTTCAATATCTCCTTTTTCTGAGTATTGAACATGAGCACCTTGTTTAAGGCCTTCATAATCAACTCCTCCTTCATTTTTCACCTGGCCATTTTGATAATAAGTTTTTTGAATTTCCAGTTTTGCCAGTAAATCCTTTTCCTCCTGTACAACTACATCGATGTATAAAATGGCTTCAATTAATTTACCATCATTGTCATATTCTTTATAGTAACCGTTTAAGACATCATCTTTGTATCGCATGGACTTCTTTACCCTTCCGTTATTGTAAAACTCCTTCCAGGTTCCTTGTTTTCCTTCCGAATTTCTTCGGTTTATTTCTTCCTTGTTTTTTATGAATCCGTGGCGGTAGTTAATCAAAGTTATTATTACACCTTTCTTATTGAATTCTTTGGCTAAGCCATCTTTCTGACCTTCCTTGTAGGGTGTAATAAATTTAACCAATTGCTGATCATTGTTAAAATACGCGATCTCCTCACCGTGTTTAACATCCTG
>JAYMFU010086521.1:0-60197 GCA_036784835.1 Phaeophila floridearum
GTCCGCAGTCAGCGCTTCTGGGGCACCCTGGGCGCTGGCGTGCTGGAGCTGCGGCGCAGCCGGCTGGTGGCCGCGGTGGTCGCCGCGCTGGCGCTGCTGCCGACGGTCTACGAGGTGGTGGAGGAGTTCGTGCCGCCGCTGCTGGACAGTCTGGCCTTTTCCCTCACCGAGGTCGGGCTGACGTACGCCGGCTTGTTCCTGGTGCGCTCCGCCGCGCTGCTCGGCGCCCACCGGCTGCGCGGGCTGTCGCTGCCCGGCGTCTGCGGCGTGCTGGCCGCCGCCGGTCTGCTGCTGGCTCTGCTCGGCAGCGCCGGCAGCGTCGCCGCGGTGCTGGCGCTGGCCGGCTTCTTCGCGCTTTCCGGGGTCGGCGACGTGCTGCTGCAGAGCCGTCTGCAGGACGCCATCCGCGGTGAGGCCCGGGCCACCCTTACCTCGGTGGCCGGTCTGGGTCAGGAGCTGGTGAGCCTGGGGTTCTACATGGCCATCGGCGTGGCGGCCGAGGCGTGGAGCTGGCCGCCGGCCGTGGCGATGATGGGGGTGTGGCTCGTGGTGTCGGCGCTGCTGTTCGCCGGGACGACGCGGCGGCTGTCCGAACCGGCGGCGGGGCCCTGACTCAGCTCGCCGCCGCCAGAATGTCGCCCTGCAGGCGCCGCACGGCGTCGAGCTCGTAGCCGGCGTGCAGGGTGGCGCGGTGCTTCAGCCCGGCGATCTCGGCCTCGGTGAACCAGCGCACGTCGAGCAGCTCGGCATCGTCGAACTCGGCGATGTCCTGGTCCAGGGGCGCGGCGAACACCATGTGCATGGCGCGCTTGTAGTGATAGGCGCCGACCTCGGTCAGGTCGGGCAGGTAGATCTGCAGCTCTTCCTCCAGCTCCCGTGCGGCGGCGACGTGGGGCGATTCGCCCCACTCGATCTGGCCTCCGGGCAGGCCCCAGCGCTGGCTCCCGGGCCAGAAGCGATTGTGGATGGCCAGCAGGAAGCGGTCCTCGCGGTACAGAATGCAGCGAGCGGTCTTAAAACGTTGCGTCATTCCGTTATTGTATCAGGCCCTTCATGACAGCGTGTGACCGTGGTCGCTTTGCGCCGCAGTGGCAGGTCTGGTGCGGTGATGCAGGGTGGCCTGCTCGAACTCGTGGGCGAGTTGCAGGGCGCCGAAGTCGTCGTGGGGGCCGGTGACGATCTGCAGGCCCACCGGCAGCCCGGCGGCGGTGAAGCCGGCGGGCACCGACAGGGCGGGCAGGCCGGTCACCGAGATCATGCAGCACACGCTCATCCAGTCGATGTAGGTGTCGAGCCGGCGGCCGCCGATTTCGCGCACCCAGTCCAGCTCGATGGGGAACGGCGGCACCTGTGCCGCGGGCAGCAGCAGAGCGTCGAAGCGCTCGAAGAATGCGACGGCGCGGCGGTAGATCCGGGTGCGCTCGACCTCGGCGTCGAGCAGCGCCCGGGCGTCCAGGGACAGGCCTTTGTCGATGTTCCAGCGGGTCGTGTCGCGGGCGTGGTCACGCCAGTCCGGGACGGCAGCCTCCAGCTCCCGCGCCGTCAGCGCCAGCGCCGCGGCGCGCTGCACCTGAAACACCTCCATGGCTCCCTCGAGGTCCGGACAGGCTCGCTCCACCTCGCAGCCGAGACCGCGGAAGGTGTCGGCTGCCGCGGCGACGATCCGGGCCACCTCCGGATCCACCGGCAGCGCCTCGAGGTCGGGCGTCCAGGCGATGCGCAGGCCGTCGAGGTTGCGCGCCAGGCTGGCGGCGAAAGCGTGGCCCGACTGGCCGAGGGACAGGGGGTCGGCGCGATGGTGGCCGGCCTGTACGGACAGCAGCAGGGCGGCGTCGGCGACGCTGCGGGCCATGGGACCCGGGGTGACCAGCCGGGAAAACCAGCCCATGGGCCGCTCGTCGGGCACCCGGCCGATGGACGGCCGCAGCCCCACGACGTTGCAGAACGAGGCCGGATTGCGCAGCGAACCGCCCATGTCGCTGCCGTCGGCCAGGGGCAGCATGCCGCTGGCCAGCGCCGCCGCCGCGCCGCCACTGCTGCCGCCGGCGCTGCGGGTGGGGTCGTAGGGATTGGCGGTGGCGCCGAACAGGGCATTGACCGTGTGGGAGCCGAGGCCCAGCTCCGGCATGTTGGTCTTGCCGATGAACAGCGCCCCCGCTGCCCGCTGGCGGGCGGCCAGCAGATCGTCGCGCTCGGCGATCCGGTCGCGGTAGGGTGCGAAGCCGAAGGTGGTGGGGAAGCCCGCTACCGCCACGGCGTCCTTCGGTGCCATCGGCAGGCCATGCAGAGGCCCCAGCTCCGCCCCGGCCGCCCGGGCACGATCGGCCTGCCGGGCGAGGTCCAGCGCCTGGTCCCGGGGCAGCAGGCTGACGATGGCATTGAGCTGCGGATTCACCTGCTCGATCCGGTCGTAGCAGGCGCTCATCAGCGTTTCCGCCGCGAGCTTGCCGCGGTGCATGGCCGCGACCAGCGAGGCAGCGCTTTCGAACACCAGTTCGCTCATACCCGCCTCCCGAGCCTGCGCAGCAGCCGCGCCGAGAGGGCATTGTCGGAGCAGCGGCGCAACGTGCGCAAGCACGCCGCCACTTGGCGGAATCCGCCAACTCTGACGTCGAAGCCACCGGTCGCGGTTGTCTGCCATTGCCTAAGTGGCTGATAGAGCAGATATTTGCTGGTGCTGGAAAAGCTGGCGCAAAGGTTGCTAACCCCGCTTCCACCGCCCGGGGGACCGGGCCGCATTGCGCCGACCACCGCTACCACGACGAGGAACCCGCGTGCTGACCATCTCTGCCCTGTCCAAGACCTATCCCAACGACGTGCGCGCCCTGGACGGCGTGTCCCTCGAGGTGCCGCGTGGCATGTTCGGCCTGCTCGGCCCCAACGGCGCCGGCAAGTCCAGCCTGATGCGCACCCTGGCAACCCTGCAGGCGCCGGACACCGGGCGCATCGAGCTCGACGGCTTCGACGTGCTGGCCGACCAGGACCGGCTGCGCCGGACCCTGGGCTACCTGCCGCAGGAGTTCGGCACGTATCCACGCACGTCGCCGCGGGTGATGCTGGAGCACATCGCCGCCTTGAAGGGCATCGAAGGCCGCAGCACCCGCCGGGAGCTGGTGGAGAAGCTGCTGGTGCAGACCAATCTGTGGGACGTTCGCAACAAGAGCATCGACACCTTCTCCGGCGGCATGCGCCAGCGCTTCGGCATCGCTCAGGCGCTGATCGGGGATCCCAAGCTGGTGATCGTCGACGAGCCCACCGCCGGCCTCGATCCGGCCGAGCGGCGGCGCTTTCACAACCTGCTGGCGCGCATCGGCGAAGACGTGGTGGTGATCCTCTCCACCCACATCGTCGAGGACGTGGCGGACCTGTGCCCGCGGATGGCCATCATGGGACGCGGCCGCATTCTCGTCGAAGGCTCGCCGGAAGCGCTCACCGGCCGCCTGGCCGGGCGGCTGTGGCGCAAGGTGGTGAGCTTCGACGACGCGCGCGCGCTGCGCGAGCGCCTGCCGGTGGTGTCCACTCGCCTGGTCGCCGGCCGGGTGGAGCTGCGGCTGGTGGCGGAGACGCCGCCCCGGGACGACGTCGAGCCGGCCACGGCGACCCTCGAGGACGTCTACTTCGCCACCCTGCTCGAGCACGGTCTCGCGGTCGAGCTGTAGGAGGCACGAGCATGGGCCGGATATTTCTCTTCGAGCTGCGTTATCAGTTGCGCTCGCCGCTGTTCGTCAGCGTCGCTGCCGTGTTCTTTCTCCTGGCGTTTCTGGCCACGGCGTCGGAGTCGGTGCAGATGGGCAGCATCGGCGACAACCTGAACGTCAATGCCGCCTACGCCATCGTGCAGACCCAGTACACGCTGAGCATCCTCGGCATGTTCGCCGCCGTGGCCTTCGTCGCCGGCTCGATCACCCGCGACTTCGAGCTGCGCACGGCCGAGATCTTCTTCGCCACCGGCATCGGCGAGCGCGCCTATCTGCTCGGGCGCTTCCTCGGCGGTACCACGGCGGCCACCCTGGCGGTGGCCGCCGGTCTGCTCGGCACCCTCGCCGGCACGCTGATGCCCTGGCTCGACCCGGAACGGATCGGCGCTTTCAGTCTGCAGCCCTATCTGTTTTCCGTGTGGGCCGTGCTGATTCCCAACTCGGTGGTGGTGTGCGCGCTGTTCTTCTCGGTGGCGGCGCTCACCCGCTCGATGATGGCCGCCTACGTCGCCGCCCTCGGTTTCATGATCGCCTTCGTGGTGCTGGCGGCGGCGACGGACCCCGAGCGCCTCGGCGACCTGGCGCTGGCCGACCCCTTCGGCGTCACCGCATTCGAGGAGATCACCCGTTACTGGACCGTGTTCGACCGTAACGAGCGGGTGCCGGCGTTCGCCGGCACGCTGCTGGTCAACCGGCTGATCTGGCTCGGTGTGGCGGGCCTCGCCCTGGCGGTCACCCTGGCACGGTTCCGCTTCACGCTGAGCCGGGCCAGGCGCCGCTGGCTGCGGCTGCGCCGCGCGCGCCCGCAGGTACCGCCGCAGGTTCCCGCTGCGCTGCCGGTGGTCGCGCCGGCCGAGGGCTGGCGCGTGAACGCCGCCAGGCTCGCCTCGCAGCTGCGCATGGACGTGCGCGGCGTGGTGCGCAGCGTGCCGTTCTACGTGCTGCTCGCCTTCGGCATGTTCAACGTGCTCGGCGCGTTCCTGGGCGCCATCTCCCAGCTCTACGGTACGCCGGTGCTGCCGGTGACGCCGGTGATGATGCAGGTCATCGGCGGCGCGTTCCTGTTCGTGGTGCTCATCGTCATCATCTACTACTCCGGCGAGCTGGTGCACCGCGAGCGGCAGTACGGTGTCGCCGGCATTCTCGATGCCACGCCCTATCCGTCCGGCATCATGGTGCTCGCCAAGGTGGGGGCGCTGTGGTTCGTGATCACCGCGCTGCTGGGTGTGGTGATGCTCGCCTCCATGGTCGTTCAGGCGCTGAACGACTACTACCGCTTCGAGGTCGGGTTGTACCTCGTCGGGCTGTTCGGCGTGCTCGGTTTCTACTTCTATCTGTGGTGCATTCCGGCGGTGCTGGTGCAGGTGCTCGCGCCCGGCAAGTTCGTCGGCATGCTGGTGTTCCTGCTGGTGTTCCTCGGCCTGCAGACCCTGCCGAGCCTCGGCTTCGAGCACAACCTGTACCTGTTCTCGGCACCGTCCGCACCGTACTCGGCGATGAACGGGTACGGCCACTTCGTCGAGCCGCTGCTCGCCTTCGGCAGCTACTGGCTGGTGTTCTCCGCACTGCTGCTGCTCGTCGCCCACCTGCTGTTTCCGCGCGGCACGGTGGCCGGCTGGGGCGAGCGCCTGGCGACTGCCCGGGCGCGCTTCCGGCCCGGGCTGCAGGCCGCGGCAGTGGTGGGCGTGCTGGCCTTCGCGGGTCTGGGCGCCTGGATCTTCTACAACACCAACGTGCTGAACGACTACCGCACGGAGGAAGACCGGGAGCGGGCCTGGTCGGAGTACGAAAAGCGCTACAAGCAGTTCGCCGGTCTGCCGTTGCCGCAGATCGCCGACATCGACCTGACGATCGAGCTGTATCCGGCAGAGCGGCGCCTCGAGTCCCGCGGCCGGGCCGTGGTGGTGAACGACCATGACGCGCCGATCGACCGGCTGCACGTCACGATTGCCAATGCGCTGACCATTCGGGCGTTGGAGTATCCCGGCGCCGAGCTCGAGGCAGCGGACGAGGACCTGGGCTACTACCAGTACCGGCTCACCGACCCCCTCGAGCCTGGAGAGCAGGCGACGCTGACCTGGGACCTGGTTTGGGAAAACCCGGGTTTCGAGAACGAGGGCTCCACGACCCGGGTGGTCCACAACGGCACCTTCGTGGATACGACCGAGATCATGCCGCTGCCCGGCTACGACAGCTCCCGCGAGCTGCATGATCCGAACCTGCGCCGGGAATACGGTCTCGACCCGGTGGAACGGCTGCCGAAGCTCGGCGATCCGGCGTGGCTCGACGTCAATCAGCTGCAGGTGAGCCGGCGCAGCGGCTTCCGCGCCCGCATCGGCACCGCTGCGGATCAGATCGCCGTGGCGCCGGGCTATCTGCAGCGGGAGTGGACCGAGAATGGCCGGCGTTACTTCGAGTACGCCATGGACGACCCCATCTGGCCGTTCGTCTCGGTGTCCTCGGCGCGCTACGCGGTGGCCCGGGACGAGTGGAACGGGGTGGCGCTGGAGGTGTTCCACCACCCCGAGCACGACTACAACGTGCCGGCCATGCTCCACGCCAGCAAGCGCTCGCTCGAGTACTTCACGCGGGAGTTCTCGCCCTACCAGTACCGCCAGTTCCGCATTCTCGAGTTTCCGGGGTACGCGACCTTTGCCCAGTCCTTTCCCAACACCATTCCCTACTCGGAGAACATCGGCTTCATCGCCGACCTGCGCGATGAAGGCAGCATCGACTACGTGTTCTACGTCACCGCCCACGAACTCGCCCATCAGTGGTGGGCGCACCAGGCGGTGGGCGCGAACATGCAGGGCATGACGGTCATCGTCGAGACCCTGGCCCAGTACTCGGCACTGATGGTGCAGGAACAGGAGTACGGGCCGGAGCAGATGCGCCGGTTCCTGAAGTACGAGCTGGACAACTACCTGCGCTCCCGCGGCGGCGAGATTCTCGAGGAACTGCCGCTCATGTACGTGGAGAACCAGGGCTACGTGCACTACCGCAAGGGCAGCCTGGCGATGTACGCGCTGAAGGACTACATCGGCGAGGACGCCATCAACCGGGCGCTGCGGCGCTTTCTCGAGGCGCACGCCTTCAGCGGCCCGCCGTTTCCCACCGCCCGGGATCTGGTGGATGAGTTCCGCGCCGAAGCCGGTCCGGAGCATCAGCAGCTGATCACCGACCTGTTCGAGAAGATCGTGCTGTTCGACCTCCAGGTGGTGGAGGCGGAATCCACCCCGGCGGCCGAGGGTGGGTTCGACGTGCGCGTCGTGGTGGAGGCCCGCAAGCTCGAGGCCGATGGCGAGGGCCGCGAGACCGAGGTGCCCCTCGACTACCTGCTCGACGTCGGCATGTTCCCGGCGCCCGCGACAGATGCCGAGGGCCCGGATCTGCCGCCGCCGCTGGTGCTGGAGAAGCGCCGGGTCGGCACCGGCCGCAACGAGTTCACCTTCCACACCGAGGAACCGGTGGACCGGGTGGGCATCGACCCCTACAACAAGATGATCGACCGCAATCCGGAGGACAATCTGTACCGCCTGTGACCGCGCCTCACACCCGGTCCATGGCCCACACCACCACGTCCGGCGGGCGCTTCAGATGCAGCCCGCCGCCGACGTTGACGAAGTGGCGGGACAGCCGGCGCCGGTACCAGGCGGCGGGGCGCAGGTGCTGGCGGGGGTCGGTCCGCGCGGGATCGTAGGCGCCGGCGTCGTCGGCGGTGAGAATGCCGAGAAACGCGGCCCCCCGGCACAGCCCGGCGAGATTGCCGATCGCGCGGCCGCAGGCGGCGTCGTCCAGATAGGCCAGCACGTCGTTGCACACCACCAGATCGTAAGGCGGCTCGGCGCGGTAATCCTCCACCGCGCCGCGCGCCCAGCCGTAGCGCCGGCACAGGTAGTCGCTGACCTCCACCCCCTGCAGGCGCGCCGCCGGGAACTGCCGGCCCAGCGCCCGCAGGGTGGTGCCGACCCCGCAGCCGACGTCGAGGATGCGCCGCACGTCGATTTCCAGGTGGCGCAGGTAGGCGGCGATGAAGGCGGCCTGGCGGCGGGCGGCGGCCGGTGTCACCGCCCGGGTACGCGGATTGCGGTAGAACCGGTCGTAGTAGGCTTTGTCGAATTTCTGGCGCATGGGAGCCGCTGGTCTCGAGACGATCCGAGCATGTTAGCGGCAAAAGTTGCATCACGACCCGCGCGTTCTCATCATCTGAGTCAATGCCGTGCCCGCCGCCGGCGCCGCGAATGGGGAGACCGACATGGCCGACGACAACGTGATACGCGCTCTGCAGCAGGCCCTGGGCAAGGACGGTGTGCTCACCGGAGACGACGTGCATCAGCGGCAGGCCGGCATCTGGCGCCGCGACACCATCCAGGCCAAGGCGCTGCTGCGGCCGCGTTCCACCGAGGAGGTGAGCGCGGCGCTGCGCATCTGCTACGAGCACGATCAGCCGGTGATCGCCCACGGCGGCCTCACCGGCCTGGTGGAGAGTGCGATCACCAGCCCCGACGACGTCGCCCTGTCACTCGAACGCATGAACGCCATCGAGTCGGTGAACCGCACCGACCGGACCATGGTGGTGCAGAGCGGCGCCGTGCTGCAGACGGTTCAGGAGCGCGCGGAGGACGAAGGGCTGATGTTTCCCCTCGACCTCGGCGGCCGCGGTAGCTGCACCATCGGCGGCAACATCGCGACCAACGCCGGCGGCAACCGGGTGATCCGCTACGGCATGACCCGGGACATGGTGCTCGGCCTCGAGGCGGTGCTGGCCGACGGCACCGTGGTGTCGAGCATGAATCAGATGATCAAGAACAACGCCGGCTACGACCTGAAGCAGCTGTTCATCGGCACCGAGGGCACCCTCGGCGTGGTCACCCGGGCGGTGCTGCGGCTGCGCGAGCAGCCGCGCCACCAGGCGACCCTGTTCGTGGCGGTGGACGAGTTCGGCAAATTGCCGGCGTTTCTCAAGCACATGGACGCAGCCCTCGGCGGCACCCTGTCCGCTTTCGAGGTGATGTGGAACGAGTTCTACACCCTGGTGACCACGGCACCGGCGCAGAATAAGCCGCCGGTATCCCAGGACTATCCGTACTACGTGCTCCTCGAGGCCATGGGCACCGACGACGCCATCGTCGAAGCGGCGTTGTCCGAGGCCTACGAGCAGGCGCTGATCGTCGATGCGGTGATGGCGCAGTCGGAGCAGCAGCGCCAGCAGCTCTGGGCCATGCGCGACGACGTCGCCCAGTGCTTCCGCGACGGGCCCACCATCGCCTTCGACGTGAGCCTGAAGATCTCCGACATGGAAGCCTACGTGGCGGCGGTGCGCGCCGCCCTGGACGAGGCGTTTCCCGGCAACCGCTGCTACGTGTTCGGCCACCTCGGCGACGGCAACCTGCATCTGGTGATCGGCGTCGGCGCCTACGACCCGGAGGCCCGGCACCGGGTCGAGACGTGCGTGTACGAGCCGCTGCGCGCCATCGGCGGCTCCGTGTCCGCCGAGCACGGCGTGGGCCTGGAGAAGAAACCCTATCTCGACATTTCCCGCAGCGCCGTGGAGATCGAATTGATGCGCACCCTGAAGCGCGCCCTCGATCCCAAGGGGCTGCTCAATCCCGGCAAGATCTTCGATCCCGGATCCGGCCGCGGCCAGGAGGCTGCATGAGCGATCTACACTATCTGACCCTCAGCGAGGTCAGCGCCCGCATCAAGAGCGGCGAGCTGAGCGCCACCCAGGTCACGGCCGCCTGCCTCGAGCGCATGCGCGCACTGGAAGGCGATCTGCACAGCTACGCCCTGGTGATGGAAGACCAGGCCATGGCGACGGCGGAGCGCCTCGACCGGGAACGCCACGACGGCAAGCCGCTGCATCCGCTGCACGGCGTGCCGGTGGCGGTGAAGGACCTGCTGTACACGCGCGGTGTGCCTACCGCGGCGGGCACCACGGTGATGCGCGACTTCGTGCCCGATCAGGACGCCACCGTAGTCACCCGGCTCAAGGAAGCCGGCGCGGTGATCGTCGGTAAGACCCAGCTCACCGAAGGCGCCTTCGGCGCCCATCATCCGGAGATCACGCCGCCGGTGAACCCCTGGAACGACAAGCACTGGCCCGGCGTGTCGTCGTCCGGCTCCGGCGTCGCGGTAGCCGCGGGACTCGCCTACGGCGCCCTCGGCTCCGACACCGGCGGCAGCATCCGCTTTCCGTCGGCGAGCTGCGGTCTGGTGGGCATCAAGCCCACCTACGGCCGGGTCAGCCGCTTCGGCGCCTTTCCCCTGGCCGAGTCGCTGGACCACATCGGGCCGATGACCCGTTCGGTGGAAGACGCGGCGCGCCTGCTCGCCGTGCTGGCCGGCGCCGATCCCGCCGATCCCACCACGCTCGACGCCCAGGTGCCGAACTATCCGGCCATGCTGGTCGAGCGCGTCGCCAACATGAGCATCGGCGTGGACTGGGACTACGTCAGCCAGGGCGTGGACCAGGCGGTCATCGACATCGTCCGCGAAGCGCTCGGCGTGTTCGAGGAGCTGGGCGCCCGGGTGGTGGAGGTGAAGGTTCCGGCCAGCGCCGCCGAGCTGGTGCGCGGCTGGAGCGTGACCTGCGGGGTGGAGTGTGCCCGGGCCCACGCCGCCTACTACCCGGCGCGCCGGGAGGAGTACGGCCCGGTGCTGGCGAGCCTGATCGAAACCGGCCTGTCCGCCACCGAGGCGGACTACCGGCGGCTGGAAGAGATCCGCGGTCAGTTCCGTGGCGAGCTCGACACCCTGCTCGAATCCGTCGACCTGCTGATCGCGCCCTGCATGCCGTCGCTGCCGCCGGATCTCGAAGCCATGAATGCTCAGGTGAGCGAAGAGCAGGGGCGGGCGGAGTTCATCACCTTCACAGCCCCTTACGACTACTCCGGGCATCCGACGATCACGCTGCCGGCCGGCGTGACCGGGGACCGGCTGCCGCGGGCGTTCCAGCTCATCGGCCGCACCCTGGGTGAGCCGAGCCTGATCCGCGCCGGCGCCGCCTTCGAACACGCCTATGGTTTCGAGGAGCACCCGCTGCCGTAGTCCGCCGCGGCCGCTCAAGCCTCGCGGTAGTTGTCCGGGTCGAAGCGCGGCGTGCAGATGGCCAGGAACACCAGGTCGTCCGCGCCGGTGTTGCTGATGCGCTGGCGGGTATCCGGCGGGATCAGCACCACGTCGCCGGCAACCACGTCGAAGCCGGCGGTGACGCCGACCTCGGCGAAGCCTTGCCCCGTGAGGATCAGGTAGCGTTCCGTGGTGCCGACGAGCCGGTGCCAGCGGGTGGTGGTGCCCGGGGCGACCCGGGCCCGTGCCACGGAGGCGGCCGGGTCGGCGTCGGCGTTCAACCGTTCGAGGATGTGGCAGCCCTCCTGGAAATAGTACTCGTCGCCCTCGTCGGTGCGGAACAGGTGGGGGTTGGTCATGGCGCTGCGTTCGCTCGCTTCGCGGTCCGGACACCTTAGCGGCCCGCCGGCCGGCGGAGAAGGCGGAGGCACCGATCTGGAAATCGTCGCGGCGTCGTGGTCTGATGCGCACTGCCGCGGCGGGCTGCTGCCGGCCGCGGATAAATCGTCGTTCGAGAATCGAGACTTATGCACACCGTTCTCCGCGTCGCAGCGCTTCCGGTGGCCTGGGTTCTGGGCCTGCTGGGTGCGGCGATTCCGGCCGCCGTGACTGCCGCCGCCTACAGCCTGCCGGACGACGGCACTCAGGTGGTGGGTGCCATCACCACGGTCCGGGCCCGCTACGAGGATACCCTGGCCTCCCTGGCCCAGGATCACGGCCTCGGGTACCGGGAACTGCTCGAAGCCAATCCCGACGTCGATCCGTGGATTCCCGGCGAGGGCACGGAGGTGGTGCTGCCCACGGCCTACGTGCTGCCCGACGCGCCCCGGGAAGGTCTGGTGATCAACGTCGCCGAGTATCGCCTCTACTTCTACCCGCCGAACCAGAACATGGTGGTGACCTATCCGGTGGGGCTCGGCCGCGACGACTTCCGCACCCCGCTGGCCAGCACCCGGGTGGTCACCGCCATCGAGAACCCGAGCTGGACGCCGACCGCGACCTCACGCAAGGAGCACGCGGCCCGCGGCGAGACGCTGCCACCGGTGGTACCGCCCGGCCCCGACAATCCGCTCGGCTCGATGGCGCTGCAGCTCGAGCTGCCGGGGTACTTCATTCACGGCACCAACACGCCATTCGGCGTGGGACAGCAGGTGAGTCAGGGCTGCATCCGTCTGTACGAACCGCACATCGCCACCCTGGCCGAGCTGGCCAGGCGGGGAACGCCCGTGCACATCGTGAACGAGCCCTACAAGGTGGGCTGGCGGGACGAGCAGCTCTTCGTGGAGGTGCACCGCGACATCTACGAGTCTGCCGATCCGGCGGATCTCACGAAGCGACTTCAGGCTGCAACGAAAAACCGCGCCGCAGTCGTGGACTGGGCGCGGATTGATGATCTGGTTAGATCCCCGACGGGGGTGCCGGCGAGGATCTGAACCCGTCCGATCCGCGGATCGGTCTTACTTGCGCGCGCAGCAGGTATCGGAGATACGCTGAGCGCGTTCGTTGGCCTGGTTGGCTGCGTCCATGGCACGCTGTGCCGAGGACTGGGCCGCGCTGGCCTCCTGGCTCGCCCGGGTGGCGGCAGAAGCAGCCCGATCAGCAGCATTGGCTGCTGCCTCTACCTGGCTTTCCAGCGCGCTCAGGCGCGATTCGATGCTGTCGACGCGATCGGTGCTCACGGATGCGCAACCAGCGAACGCAAACGTGGCAATCAGAGCAAGAGCAAAGGTTTTCACGATAAGCCTCTTCTTGTGGCCGTTGATCGGAGGCGCCACGATACCATAGAGCTTTGCGTTTGTATGCGTGGTGACAGCTCGATTACGCGCGTTTTTGCAGCGTTTTCGGGGCTCTATCCGCCTCGGGTGTCGCCATCTGGCGACACTTTCCGGGTATCGGTTCATCCGTGACCGCCCGCGCGCTGCAGATGCTCGAGGATGGCCGCCCGCCAAGCCGGCGGGTTCTCCAGTTGCGGGCTGTGCTCGGCATCGGCAATGGTCACCAGCCGGGCATCCGGGATCACCTCGGCCATGCGGGCGGACGGCTCGAGGAGCGGCACGTCACAGGCGCCTGCCAGGATCGTCACCGGGCAGCGCAGACCGGCGAGGCGCGCGGTGACCGGGTGGTGGCGTTGCAGCACGTCCATCAGCTCGCAGTAGGCCGCCGGATCCAGGTGCTGCAGCGCCCAGGCGCGCCGGCGCCAGTGCTCGGCTTCGCCGAGGAAGTCGATGCCACGCTGCTGTGCCGGCGAGGGGGCGGCCGCGCGGGCATCCTCAAGCAGCGTCGCACAGCCGTGCCGCCGCACGCGGCGACGCAGCTTCCAGCGCGCCCGCCAGCTCCACAGGCGCAGCGGTCCGGGCGCAGTGTCCATCAGCACCAGGGATCGAAATCGCTCGGGGCAGGACAGGGCGGCACGCATGGCCACCATCCCGCCGAGGGAGTGTCCGAGCAGGTCGCAGCGCGCAATGCCCAGCGCATCGAGAACACCGATGAGATCGGCCACCAGCACGTCGAAGGTGTACGGCCCGGCGTTCGTCGATGCCCCGTGGCCGCGCTGGTCATAGGCGATCGGCCGGCAGTGCGAGCCGAGCGCGGCGAGGTGATCGTGAAAGTCGAGGCTGGATCCGGTGAATCCGTGCACGAGCAGCAGCGGGAAGCCCCGGCCGGCCGTCGTGCAGGCGATGTCCAGCGTGCCGACCCGGAGGCGCCGGGTGTCGGGCGCGGCGTCGTCCATCAGAACTCGAGAATGGCCCGTCCGGCGATGCGGCCCTCCTCGAGCGCCGCGGCCGCTTCGTTGATGTCGTCCAATCCGAACCGCTGGGTGACCATGGCGTCGAGGTCGAGGTCACCGTTGTCCTGCCATTCCAGGAAGCGCGGAAAGTCACGGTCCGGCGCGCACGATCCGCCGATGCTGCCGATGAAGTGCTTCTCGTTGAGCAGCACGTCGATGGCGTTCAGCTCCACGGTGGTCCCGGGTACCCCGACCAGCACCGCCGTGCCGCCGTCCCGGGCCCCGAAGTGACCGGAGCGGCAGGCCGGCACGATCTGCTCCATGGTGGTCTTGATGCCGATGCAGTCGAAGGCGAAGTCGGCGCCGCTCACCGGAGTCTGGAGGATCGTGTACTGGCCCTCCCGGGTGGTCAGCGCGTGGATGGCGGCGACCGGATCCTCCCGGCTGGCGTTGACGCCATGGGTGGCGCCGAAGCGCTTGGCGAATTCGAGCTTGGCGTCGTCGAGATCGACCGCGATGATCGGGTCGGCACCGGCCACCCGGGCGCCGACCACGGCCGACAGGCCCACGCCGCCGACACCGAAGATCGCCACGCTCTGCCCCGGCTGCACGCCGGCAGTATTGATCACGGCGCCGGCGCCGGTCATCACCGCGCAGCCGATGATGGCGGTGACGTCGGTACGGATGGCCGGGTCCACCTTCACCACGTACTGCTGATCAGCCAGCGTATGGTCCGCCCAGGTGAAGACGTTCTCCGACTGCGCTTCGCCGTCGCTCACGGTGAGTGTGGCGCGCACCGGTGGTGCCTTGGACACCGCGGCGTTGCGCGGTACCCAGGTCACCAGCACGGTGTCACCCTCGCGCACGTGGCTCACCTCGGCGCCGGTCTTCAACACCACGCCGGTGGATTCGTGGCCGAGGATCACCGGCTGCTCGCGGGGCCGGTGCATCTGGTGGAGCTGAGAGTGGCACACGCCGGAGGCGAACTGCTTCACCACCACCTGGGTCGGGCCCGGGTCCGGCAGCGTCAGTTCCTCGATGCGCAGCACCCTGGTGTCGACCGGCAGTACGGCCACTCGAGCGGGCGTCCCCATGATGTCTCCCCCTGTCCTCTCGGCTGCCATCGATATTGCAGGGCCGGGGGCCGGCGCGCAAATCCACCCCGGGCGCCTGCGGGCCCCAGGACCCATGCGCTAGACTTTCCGGTATGAGCGATACCTACAAGCTGGTATTCCGCGGCGAAGTGCTGGAGGGTCAGCACCCGGCGGTGGTGCGCAAGCGCCTGGGCGAAAGTGCCGGGTTCGGCGCCGACGCCCTGGACAAGCTGTTCTCCGGCCGGCCGGTGGTGGTGAAGCGGGAAGCCGATACGGCGACGGCCGCGAAGTTCCAGGCCGTGTTCAAGAAGGCCGGGGCGCGCCTGCGGGTGCTGCCGGTGGAAACCGGCGACGACGAAGTCGCTACCGCCGCTCCGGCAGAGGACGCCGGGTCCGGCGCGGACGACTCGACTAATCCGGCGCCTGCCCGGTCTGCCGAGGTGGCGCCGGATGCAGCGCCGTCGTCCCGGCCCGCGGCGGCTGCCGACGCCGGCTTCGAGCTTCTGCCCGCCGGTAGCGATCTGCTGGAAGCGGACGAACGCACCGGGTTCGAGCCGCGCGAGATAGACACTGGCAGCCTGCGCCTCGAGGGCGCCCGCTTCGCCGTCGACGAGCCGGAAGCCACGGTGCCGGCACCGGACGTTTCCCACCTGAGCGTGGCGGAGGCCGGCAGCGATCTCGGCGCCGGCAGCGCCGATGCCAGTCCGCCGCCGGTGAGCGTGCCGGATTTCGACATAGCGGAAACCGGTGCGGATCTGGGCTCCGGTCCGCGGGACGTAGCCCCCGCCGTCGATTTCGGTGCGCTGACCTTCGAGGTGGCGCCGGCCGGCTCGGATATGGGGCAGGCGCGCAAGCTGGCACCGCCGGAGCCGCCGGACGTATCGCATCTGAGCCTCGCCCCCGCGCAGGACGACTAATCCCGGCCGTGGGTTGCGCGGCTCAGGTGACGGTGACGATCAGGCTCTGATAACCGGCGCGGTCCATGGCTGCGGCCACCGCCTCCTGGGTACCCGGGCACAGCGCGATCATGGAGCCGCCGCCACCGCCGCCGGTGAGCTTGGCGCCCAGCGCCCCTTCCTGCCGGGCCACGTGCACCAGCTCCTCCAGCTCCGGCGTAGAGAGCTGCAGCGCGTTCAGATAGCCCTGACACAGATTCATGAGCTCGCCGAGCTCGTCGAATTCACCTTCCCGCAGGGCGTCGCTGCCCGCGTCCGTCAATGCGGCGATCTGATCGAACAGCGCGTCGTAGCGGGCCTGGTGGGTCTGCCAGGCCTCGCGAACCCGGGCCACGGTAATGGCGGTGAGGCTCTCGCGGCCGGTGATGCCGATCACCAGCGGCACCGGCGCGCGCAACGTGATCTCGTCGAAGCGGCCGGTGCCGTCGGCGCCGCGCTGAAATCTCAGCGGCATGCCGTAAGTGGCGATGGTGTTGTCGATGCCCGACGGGGTGCCGTGGGCGACGGTCTCGCACTCGTAGGCCAGCGCGTTCACGGCGCCGTCGTCCAGCCCCAGGCGGAAGGCGTGGTCGAGGGCACGGACCACGGCCACGGCCAGGGCCGCCGAGCCGCCGAGACCCATGGCCCGGGGCACGTGCGGGATCACCTCGATGGTCATGCCCTGCGCGCCCAGCCCCAGCCGCTCGAGCAGCGTGTGCAGCAGCCCGCTCACGCCCTGACCACTCGCCGGACGGATCTTCTGTTCCAGGCCCCAGCGCGGGATCACCAGGTTCACCCCGTCGCCGCCCTGGCGCACCACGGCTTCCACCGCGAGGGGGATGGGCAGCGCCAGGGCCGGGCGTCCGTAGACCACGGCGTGCTCGCCCAACAGGATCACTTTGCCGCAGGCGGCGCTGCGCTCGGCCGCGTCCGGCCGGGTGGCCCGGCGCTGCAGCGTGGCGACGATCTCCCTGGCCTTCCACACCTTGATCTCGCCGGACTCGATCAGCGCCTCCACCACCGCGTCGAACAGCGCGTCCGGCACCGCGGCGGTGCTCGCGACGCTGCGCGCGTGCAGCGTCATGTGATTCTGCTGAATGCCGTCGGTGGACAGGGCCCGCAGCGCGGCGAAGTTCTGCGCGAGGCCCACGGTGGCCATGATGCCGGCCAGCTCCCGGGCGTCCGGCGAGCCCAGCAGCCGGTGGTTGATGCGCACGCTCGGGTTGGTCTCGAGAGACCCTCCGACGGTGCCGACCTTCATGGGAATGTCGATCTCGCCGACCAGGTCTCCGGCCTCGTTGGCGTACCAGCGGGTGAGGCCCCGGTAGCGGCCGGAGCGGGCGGCGTAGGCGTGCGCCGCGGCCTCGATGGCGCGCCAGTCGTTGCCGGTGGCAAGCGCCACGGCGTCCACCCCGTTCATGATCCCCTTGTTGTGGGTGGCGGCCCGGTAGGGATCCACCGTGGCGAAGTCGTTGGCCAGGATGATGCCGTCGCGCACCTCTTCGCCGCCGTAGCCTTTGCCTTCCAGGTTCTTGGTGGGGATGCGCACGGTGGCCCGGGCCAGGGCGCGGTCGGTGAGGTTCGAGAGAATGCGCAGGAACACCTTGCCGCCGGTGATGGTTTCCACCAGCGAGGCGATGCCCTCGCACATGGTGTTCACCAGGTTTGCGCCCATGGCGTCGCGGGTATCCACCAGCAGGTGCAGCACCAGCATGTCGCGGCCGTCCTCGGGGGCGCGGTGGCGGAACACCTCGACGTCGCGGGCGCCGCCGCCCCGAGCCTGCATCTTCGGGTGCAGGCTGTTGGCCAGGGCGAGGATCTCTTCCTTGCGGGCCAGCACGTCGCTCATGGCCCGGTCGACGTCAGCGATGTTCACGGCCTGCACCTGACCGATCAGAATCGGGTCGGTGGTTTCTGTGGTGTAGCCGCCGGACAGCCTGGCCATGCGCGCGGCGCCCGACAGGCCGGCGACGATGGACGGTTCCTCCACCACCAGCGGAATCACGTAGTCGCGGCCGTTGATCAGGAAATTGAGCGCGTAGCCGAGCGGCAGGCCGAACACGCCCACCACGTTTTCGATCATCTTGTCGGCCACCGGCAGGCGCAGGGTGTGCTCCCCGGAGGCGAGCTCACGGACGTCGGCGTCGGAGAGCAGGCCGCGCTCGTGCAGGGCGGCGATGCGCTCGCCCACGCTCATGCGGAAGAAGTTGGGGATGCGGGCGCCGCCTTCGGCGGCGCCCTCAGCCGGTGACTTTGAGGCCATGAGACGCGGTCTCCAGTGCTAGCGGCAGGAATCCATCCTGACGGGCCAGATCGACGAAGTGCTCGAGGGCGGCGGCATCGGCGGCGAACGCGGCGCCGATGTCGCCACCGCCGGCGCCGCAGGGTTTGTAGACCACTCCGGCAGCGATGGCAAGGCGCTGCAGTTGCTGGTGGGTCGGGCCGAAGATGCCGAGCTCGGCGGCCCGGTCCAGCGCATCGAGCCGCTCGACGTAGGCGCCGAGCGCATCGAGCGGGTCGCCCGCGTCGAACAGGCCGGCGGCGCTCGCCGCCAGGTTCTCGAGTTCCCGTCCGCCACCGCCGTCCAGCCAGCACTGCAGACGGCCGAGATGGGCGCCGGTGCTGGCCGGGCTGCCGGTCCACACGGTGCGCACGCCGAGCTCCGCTGGCAGCGCCCACGGCGTCGCGTCGGTGCTGCCGGCACCGGTGCGGCGGAATCGCAGCGTGCCGCCGTGCCAGGCGGCGGCCACGTCGAGGCCGCTGCCGGAACCGCCCTGGAAGGCGCGATGAATCGCCTGCGCCGTCTCCTCGCGCGCTGCCAGCCCGAGCAGCCGGCACACGGCGCCATAGGTGGCCACGGTCAATGCGGCGCTGGAGCCGAGACCGAGCTTGTGCCCCGCGTGGTGAAAGCCGGCCGTATCGAAGCGGCCCCGGCCCCCGGCCGGGAACCGCTCACCCGGTACGGCACGCAGCACCTCCCGGAGAATGCCGTCGATCGATCCCGCCGTGGGGGCTGCGTCGCTCCCCAGCCGGGCAATGTCGATGGTGCTGGCGGCGGCGGCGTGGCCGGCGGCCGTGAGCGACCAGGCCGTGCCGGCGAGCGGCTCCAGTTCGCAGGACGCATAGCGGTCGACGGCCATCACCAGCGCCGGAGCACCGGCGAGCACCGCGTATTCGCCCCACAGCACAACCTTACCCGGCGCGCTGGCGCGTACGGCGGCAGCGGCTGTCATCCGGCTTCCACCCATGCGCCACGCCCCAGTCCGGCCGTGAGCAGGCTGCGTACCCCGGGGACTTCCGCGAGGGCGTCGGCCACCTGCTGACGCGCCCCGGGCAGGCACACCGCCTTCACCTGAGGGCCGGCGTCGATGGTGAAGAACACGCCCACGCCTTCGGCGCGCAGCTCACGAATGCGTTGCAGGCAGGCGAGGGTCGCCGGCTTCCAGTACACGAGCGCGGGCCGGGTGGCCAGCATCAGGCCGTGCATCTTCAGGCAGCTGTGCTCGGCGATCTCGCTCAGGTGTTCGAAGTCACGCAGGCTCACCGCAGCCTGGGCCGCGGCGAAATCGCTGCGCGTGCTCTCCACCCAGGGGGCGAAGTAGGGCGACGCGGCCGAGGCACGCATGCCCTCGGTGGACGACACGGTCTTGCTGCTCTCGTCGGTCACGGCCACCACCACTTCGAGCGGCCAGGACGCCGCTTCCAGCAGCGGCCGCCCCTGCCAGTCCGGTTCGTCCAGGGTCACGAAGCCGCCGAACACGGATCGCGCCGCCGAGGCCGAGGCCTGCCGGGCCAGATCCGAGCGCACCGCCTGGCTCAGACCGAGCCCGCAGGCGGCATCCACGCCGGTGACGAGCGCGGCGAATCCCGACGCCGAGGAGGCGAGCCCGGCCGCGGTGGGAAAGTCGTTGCTGGTGCGCACCTCCAGCGGTGGGATGTCGAAGCGTCGGCGCAGGTTGTCGAGACAGGCGGCGATCTTCGGGTCGCTCGCCGGCCGGTCGTTCAGGTAGACCGCATCGGCGTCGCCGCCGACGCGCACCGTCGTCGTGGTGGTGAGGGTGTCCAGCGTGATGGACAGCGACGGCGCCGCCGGCACGTTGCCGGGCCGCGGCGCCTTGCCCCAGTATTTCACGAGGGCGATGTTGGGATGCGCGTGAGCGGTGACGCTCACCGGCAACCTCTCACAGGTATTTCTGCGGCGGAACGAACTGACAGCCGGCCGCTTCGAGCATCCGCGCCACGCCGATGGTGATCAGGTCCGCGTATTCGGGGCCGACGATCTGCAGTCCGATGGGCAGACCGGCGTCGGTGAGGCCGGTGGGAATCACCGTGGACGGCAGGAACGCAACGCCAGTGAGCCCGGCCCAGAACACCTGATTGAAGTACGGAATCTCGCGGCCATCGATATCGATGGTGCGCTCGCCGAAGGGCCGGTGGTCGTGGCGGAACGCCGGCGTGGGCATGATCGGTGCGAGCAGCACGTCGTGGTCCGCGAAGAACTCGTGCCACTGCCAGCGCAGCTTGTGGCGGGCCTCGTTGGCGCCGCCCCAGTCCCGGAAGCTCGACGTCTGGGCACGCAGCACCCGCGCCGCGGGGCTGTCGTCACCGGGGTCGAGCTTAGCCACCCGGTCCTGCAGGCTGCGGTAGTCGGCGGCCGGCATGCGGCTGGCCATGGTGGCCTGCAGCAGGTGTTGATAGGTCTCGTGCGAATGGCTGGCGGAGAATGCCGGCCGCGCCTCGGTGTCCACGCGGGCGCCGGCGTCCTTGAACATCTGCGCCACCCGGTCGATGCGGCCGCGCACCTCGGCGGACACCGGGCACAGCTCGTCGTCCGCCCACACGGCGACTTTCAGAGCGTCGAGGCCGCGGCCTTCGAGCTCTGGCAGATCGAGCCGATAGCCCCGGGCCATGATGTCGTCCGGCCCGGCCATGGTACGCACGGCGGTTTCCAGATCCTGAGCAGAGCGCGCGAGCGGGCCGATCACCGAGATGTCCGGCATGGCGCGGACGTCGCCAGGACCGGAATGGCCGCGCATCCACAGCAGGTTCCAGGTGGGCTTGTGGCCGAACACGCCGCAGAAGTGGGCCGGGTTGCGGATCGAGCCGCCGATGTCCGAGCCGGTTTCCAGGCCGGTCAGGCCAGCCGCCAGGGCGGCCGCCGAGCCGCCGGAGGAGCCGCCGGGAACGCGCTCGAGGTCGTAGGGGTTGTTGGTGGTGCCGTACACGTCGTTGTAGCTCTGGAAGTCGGCCAGGGCCAGCGGCACGTTGGTCTTGCCGAACACGATGGCGCCCGCGTTCTGCAGCTTCTTGACGGGCACCGCGTCTTCGGCAGGAACGTTGTCCTGCCAGTCCGGATTGCCCCAGGTGGTGGGGGTGCCGGCCAGGTTGTACGACTCCTTGATGGTCATGGGCACGCCGTGCAGCGGCCCCCAGGACTCACCGCGGGCGGTGGCGGCGTCGGCCTCGCGGGCGCGGGCCAGGGCCTGCTCGCGGACGTCGACGACGATGGCGTTGATGGCGTCGTTGTGCTGATCCACCCGTTCCAGGTAGGCCTTCAGCACCTCTTCGCTGGATACCTGTTTGTCGGCAATACGGCTCGCCAGCTCGGTGGCCGACAGGAACACTAAGTCGCTCATGGGGGCGTACTCTGGTCGATGGCTCGTAACGCCCGACTGTGACCCCGGTGCCGCGCTTTAGCAAGCGCGTGAGGGCCTCAGCCCGGCAGCAGCACCGTGGAGCCGGTGGTGGCGCGCCCTTCCAGATCGCGATGGGCCTGCGGAAGCTCGCTCAGGGGGTAACGCTGGTTCACGTGCACCTGAATCGTGCCGGCGCCGATCAGGCCGTACAGCTCGTCGGCCATGGCGCGCAGATCCTCGGTGCGGGCGGAGTAGGTGGCGAGGGTCGGACGGGTGAAGAACAGCGAGCCGCGGCTCTGCAGATCGTGGGGTTCCACCGCCGGTGCGTTGCCCGATGCATTGCCGTAGCTCACGAACATGCCGAGTGGCGCGAGGGCATCGAGCGACGTCCGGAAGGTGTCCTTGCCGACGGCATCGTAGGCCACGTCCACGCCCCGCCCGCCGGTGAGCTCGCGCACCCGGGCGACGGTGTCTTCGTCGCGGTAGAGAATCGTATGGTCGGCGCCGTTGGCGCTCGCCAGCTCCGCCTTCGCGGCACTACCGACCGTACCGATCACCGTGGCGCCGATGGCCCGCGCCCACTGGCAGAGAATCAGCCCCACGCCGCCCGCGGCGGCGTGCACGAGCAACGTGTGCTGCGGCGCCACCGGGTAGGTGCGGGTCAACAGGTAGCAGGCGGTCAGCCCCTTGAGCAGGCTCGCCGCGGCGACTTCGTCGCTGACGCCGTCGGGGATCCGTACCAGGCGGCCGGCCGGCACGACGTTGGCGTCGGCATAGGCGCCGAGGGCGCCGGCGTAGGCGACCCGGTCGCCCGGGGTCAGGTCGGTAACGGCCGCGCCCACGGCTTCCACCACGCCGGCCGCCTCCGTGCCGAGCCGCGACGGCAGCGGCAGGGGATACAGCCCGCTGCGGTGATAGGTGTCGATGTAGTTGAGGCCGATGGCGGTGTGCCGCACCCGCACCTGATCGCCTTCGGGATCAGCCAGGGTGTCGTCTTCCCAGCGCAGAACGTCCGGGCCGCCGGTCTCGTGAATGCGGTAGATGCCGACCATGCCGGTAGTCTCCGGCAATGCTGCGGGTGACGCAATCGCCGCCGCCTGCCCGGGGCTCGGCCCGCCTGGGCGCCACGACGTTCAATCGAGGTCGTAGTCGTCCTCGAGCTCGCGCAGCAGCGCGCGCTCCTCACGCCAGTCTTCGATGCGGCGGCGGGTGCCGTGCCGGCGCAGCGGCCGGGCGAGGCGTTCCTCCTCCTCTTCCTCCGCCCATTTGCGGCTCAGGTGCTCGATGTGTGGCGACATTGCCGCGGCAGCGTCGTCGAGGTCCGGGTCGAGGTCGTCTTCGTAGTTCACTTGCTTCATGTCATGGCCATCGGTCGGTCGGAGCGCCGGCGATACCGGCGCTCCCGGATCCATTAAAGGCCGTTCCCTCGACAAATAAATCAATATTATATTGGTCTCATATCAAACAACGTTTGACGGTCTGGACGAACTGACGGTATGGACCTCGACCTGCTGCGCACCTTCCTCGAAGTCAATCGCCTGCGCCATTTCGGGCGCGCCGCGGAGCGGCTGTACGTCACCCCGGCCGCGGTCAGCGCCCGCATCCGGCTGCTCGAGGATCAGCTCGGTGCGCCGCTGTTCACCCGCAGCCGCAACAACATCGCCCTGACGGCCGCCGGCCAGCGCTTTCTGCCCCACGCCGAGAACATGATCCGCAGCTGGCACCGGGCGCTGCTCTCCGTCGGCTCCGGCGGTGAGCAGCTCGAGACGGTGGCGCTCGGCAGCCTGCACAGCATCTGGGACGTGCTGTTGCAGGCCTGGCTGCCCGAGGTGTGCGATGCCCTGCCGGAGCTGGCGATGCAGTTCGATCTGCTGACCTCGCCGGCGGTGGTGTCGCGGGTGCGTGAGCAGTCGCTCGACCTGGGCCTGCTGTACGAGCCGCCCCGCGCCAGCGACTTGAGCGTGGAGCCGGTGGCCGTGATGGAGCTGGAGCTGGTGGCGTCGGAGCCTGGCCTCGCGGCCGACGACACGCTCGCCGGCTACGTCCACGTGGATTGGGGTACGCCGTACGCGATGACGCTGAGCCGATCCCTGCCGGAACTGCCGGAACCCGTGCTGCGGGTCGATGCCCCCGAGGTCGCCTACGAGTTCCTGCGCAGCCGGGGCGGCGCGGCGTATCTGCCGCGGCCGGCGGTGCGCGGCGACGTCGCCGCCGGGCGTCTCCATCCGGTAGCCGGCGCCCCACGCATCGAACGGCCCGTGTACCTGATTCAGAGTGCCGATGCGCGGGCGTCGGCGACCCGCGCGGCCGTGTACGACCACCTGGTGGACTGGCTGGGCAGGCGCGCGCTGCCGGATTCCGGCTAGGCAGCGCGCCCGGTGCGGCCGAGGGCCGACACCTCATGGGACATCCGGTCCCACTGGGCGAACAGGAACGCCTGCCGCCCCGCGGTGTCGCCCGGCACCTCGGCGAACGGCACCCGCCAGAAACGGATGCGCACCTGCTGCCCCATCCAGGCGCCGTTCCACAGGGTGGAGAAATGGCTCGAACCCTCGAAGCCCACATGGGCGCAGAACAGCAGATCGCGGCCCGGGTTGGCGTCCAGCAGTGCCAGAGTCCCGCCGAGGCGCGGCGGCAGCAGGTTGGGCCAGCGGTCGAGCTGCTCGAGCATCCCGGCGTTGCCGGCGTAGCGCTGGCGCAGGGCTTCACGTTTGGCGGCCGACACCCGCGTGCCTTCCGGATAGATCAGCGCGCCCTCGTGCTCACCGAGGTCGCGCACCATGGCGGCGACACCCTGGCGGGCCCGCTCGCTGTCCTGCCCGCCGCGGTCGACGAAGTAATTCGGCAGGCGATTGCCGACGATGTCGAGGCATGGGTCGAACAGCAGCTCGCGTTTCAGCACGTAGCGCAGCCGCACCTGCTGCGGGATGGCATAGAACACCATCGGCAGCACGGTGTCGGCGATGCTCGCATGGCGCGGCAGGAGCATCGCCGGCGGACCGGCGAGCGCGTCTTCCCCCAGCACCTCGAAGCGCAGCCGGAACAGGATTCGGGCCAGCACCATCAGGGCGTTGGCCCACCAGCACTGCAGGCGGTAGTTGCCGGTGAGAAAGCGCGCCCGGTCGCGGTGCCGCAGCCACAGCCACGCCGAGCAGACGATGCCGATGCTCTCGCACCACAGGTAGCCCAGCACGAACAGCAGCGTGGGCACGGCGCCGCGGCACGCCGGCAGCAGCGACAGCACGATGGCGGCGGGCAGCAGCAGCGGCAACGCAAGCGTGCCGAGCAGCGTTGCCGCCAGATACGCGGGAATGCTGATCAGCCGCCTAAGCCACACGCGGGAAGAAGCTCCGCCGGAACCAGAGGTAGCCGAGTATACCCAT
This sequence comes from Phaeophila floridearum, assembly GCA_036784835.1. Lineage (NCBI taxonomy): Eukaryota > Viridiplantae > Chlorophyta > Ulvophyceae > Ulvales > Phaeophilaceae > Phaeophila > Phaeophila floridearum. Next base: position 24,546 of record JAYMFU010086521.1, read on the forward strand.
GGTGCCGTTGCTGACCGCGGTCGCGACGAAAATGCCGGTATAGCCGAAGTACGATTCCAGCAGCAGCGCCAGTGGAATGTAGAGGATGAACATCCGGGTGAACGAGAGCATGGTGGACGGCAGCGGCTTGCCGAGCGCGTTGAACGACGCCGACGACATCATCAGCACGCCCCACAGCCCGTAGCTCCAGGGCACCACCGACAGGTAGAAGGCCGCGGTGCCGATGACCTCGGCGCTGTCGTCCACCCAGGATGCGATGATGGTGCCGAACAGCAGCAGCGGCAGCGCGGCGATCAGTCCCCAGATCAGACAGAACTGATAGGTGACCCGCAGTCCGGCCTTCACCCGCTCCGGCCGGCTCGCGCCCCAGTTCTGACCGACGAACGGGCCGATGCTGCCGGAGAGCGCGAACAGCAGCATCACCGCCACCGCCTCGACCCGCGTGGCTACTCCGAACCCGGCCACCACCACTTCGCCGTAGTCCGCCAGCAGCCGCGTGATGATCGCCGCGCTCACCGGCCCGATGAGCTGGGTGGCCATCGCCGGGAGGCCGACGTGGAGTATCCGCCGGCAGGAGCTGAGGAACCCCGCTGTGACGTCGCGCAGCAGCACCATGTTCCAGCGCGACACGTAGTACAGCAGCACGCCGACCGTGATGACCCGCGAGATGGCCATGGCCGTGGCGGCGCCGGCGAGCTCGAGGCGGGGCAGGCCGAACCAGCCGAAGATGAGGAACGGGTCGAGCAGCAGATTCAGCGCGGCGCCGAGGGTCATCACCACGCCGGGGATGGTGGCGCTGCCGTTGGCGCGCATGATGTTGCCGGCCACCATGGTGGTGGTGAAGAGAATGACGCTCGGGTAGTAGATGTCCAGGTAGCTGTGGATCAGCGGCATCACCTCGGGGCTTGCGCCGAGTGCGGTGAACACGGGGTCGATGGTCAGCCAGCCGAGGAACGACAGCACCGCCATGGCGGCGGCCACCAGCAGCAGCGCGTGGGTACCCAGGCGTTTTACTTCCTCGCGCTGCCCGGAGCCGACGTTGCGCGCGATCACCGACGACGTGCCGATGCCGATGCCCAGCGCAATGCTGTTGAGGATCATCACCAGCGGAAAGGTGAATGTGATGGCGGCCACCTGCTGGGTGCCGAGCTGGCCGATGAAGCCGATCTCCAGCATCGACACCAGAATGGTGCTCGACACCCCCATCATCATGGGGGCGGTCAAACGGAATAGGGATCCGGCCACGGATCCTTGAGTGAGGTCGCGTGCGCTCATCGACGTGATTTCGGGAGGACGCCGCAGTGTATGGGGTGGCCGGGGCAAGTCCAAGCCGCTGGCTAGCCGCCGGCTTGCCCCTCACCAGTCGATTGCCCATGATCGACGGTTCATTTTGCCCGCAGGCGGAGGGCTCTGAATGCCGCTGGCAGGACACGTCGACCCGCGCTTCGAGCCGGTAGCGCAGGCATTGATGGAAGGGTTCGAGGAGGGGCGCGACGTTGGTGCCGCGCTCGCCGTGATCATCGATGGGACGCCGGTGGTCGACGTCTGGCATGGACACACCGACCGGCGCCGCCAGCAACCGTGGCAGCAGGACACGCTGGTGTGCATGTTCTCGGTGACCAAGGCGATGACGGCCCTGTGCTTGCTGCAGGCCGTGGACCGCGAGCTGGTCGACCTCGACGCTCCGGTGGCCGGTTACTGGCCGGAGTTCGCCGGCCAGGGCAAGGATGCCATCACCCTGCGTCAGCTCATGTCGCACCGGGCCGGCCTCGTCGGTTTCCACCAGCCCGCATCCCGGGAGACGCTGTACGACTGGGACGCATACACCGACATCCTGGCCGGTGAGCACCCATGGTGGGCGCCGGATACCCGCCACGGCTATCACGCTCAGACCTATGGATTTCTGCTCGGTGAGGTGTTGCGCCGCTGCACCGGCCGGGGCGTCGGCGACTGGTTCCGGGCCGAGGTGGCCGGGCCGCTCGGTCTCGACTTCGCCATCGGCCTCGACGAGGCGGACCTCGAACGCTGTGCCGAGATGCTTCCCGCGAGGATGCGGGCCGGCGAAGACCGCAACCTGCCGCCCGGAACCCGAGAGATGATGCGCGACTTCAACGATCCCGGCACGCCTACCGGGGCGGCGTTCCAGAGCCCGGCAATGGGTCCGGGCTATCGCAACGCGCGGGAGTTCCGCCTCGCAGAAATCCCGGCTTCCAACGGCCACGGCACCGCCCGCGCCGCCGCGTCCATGTACGACGGTCTCGCCACGCTGATCTCCCGCGAGACCCTCGAGCAAGCCACCACCACCCACTCGTGGGGCGCGGACGAGGTGCTGAAGTCGAACACCCACTTCGGCCTGGGATTCATGCTCCAGGACGATACTTTCCCCCGTGGGAGCCGCCGCCCGGCCGCGAATCCGGTGGTTGGCGCCCGCCCCGGCGGCTCGTTCGGACACGCCGGAGCAGGCGGCTCCATGGCCTTCCACGATCCCGCCGCGAAGCTCAGCTTCTGCTTCGCCATGAACCAGATGGAGATGGGCGTGATCACTGGCGGTACCTCAGCCAGCCGCACCGCTGCCGCCGTTTACGACTGCCTGTAGAGGAAACCCGTGGAAATCATCGACTGCGACGCACACGTACTGGAACCTGCCGACCTGTGGCGCAACTACCTGGAACCCCGTTACCGCGACCGCGCCATCCGGATCGAAGAAGAAGACGGGGTGGAGAAGCTGATCATCGGCGAGCAAGTGGTACTGCAGGGCGTCGTCGCCGGCCTCGGCGGCGCCGAGGCCGACAAGTCCCAGCTGTTCAGCGGCGCCATGTCTTACGTGCGCGACAACCCGCTCGACAGCTACGACCCGCATGCCCGCGCCAGGCGCATGGACGAGTGGGGCATCGCCAAGGCGGTGATGTTCCCCACCATCGGCATCCTGCCCTTTCCCACGGAAGACCAGGACCTCGCCAACGCCTACTGCCGTGCCTACAACACCTGGATGGCCGAGTTCTGCGAAACCGTGCCGGACCGCTTCTTCCCCGTTGCGCTGGTGAACTGGCGCGACGTCGAAGCTGCCGAGGCAGAATTGCGCCGCTGTCTGAAGCGAGGCTTCCGGGCGCTGTTCGTGCCCCCGGAAACCGTGGACGGAAAGCGACCGGCCGACCCCGCCTTCGATCCCATCTGGCGTCTGTGCGAGGAATCCGGCATTCCCGGATGCTTCCACGTCATCGTACGATTCGACGGCGCCGCACTGCCCTTCGCCGCGTGGCACGCGTCGTCCCCAGGGCCGATCTTCAGCTTCGGCCTGGGCGGCACCGGCCAGTTGATTCCGGCCGTGACCAGCGTGGTCACCGACGGGCTGTTCGAACGCTTCCCGAGACTCAAGATCGTGAGCGTAGAGGCCGGCTGCGGCTACGCGCCGTACCTGATGGATCGGCTCGACGCCAAGTACGAGGCCCTCGGCGGCCTGGTTCCGCTGTCGCGCAAGCCCAGCGACTTCATCCGCAGCAACGTCTACTTCGTAGCCGAACAGGGCGAGAGAACCATCGACATGGCCCTGGACCTGGTGGGCCAGGATCGCATTCTCTGGGGCAGCGACTATCCCCACGTCGATGCGCTCGACATCGCCGAGAACCGACCGGACCGCTGGCCGCAGCTCGCTAAGAACTTCTATTCGGTGTTTCAGGCTCGCTGACGGGCGGGAAGGTCAGGCGGAAGGTGGTGAACTCGCCTTCCCGGGACTCGCACTCTATGCTGCCGCCAATGGATTCCATGACCATTTTGCAGAAGCTGAGGCCGATGCCGGCTCCCTGACCTGTCTGGGCAGTCGTGTAGAATCGATCAAACACTCTCCGCCGGGACATGCTGGTCATTCCGTAGCCCGTGTCTGTGAACTCCACCGTGCGCCGATCTCCATCCACCCGGATGCGAACTCTGCCGGTAGACCTCTTCTGTGCGTAGTAAACGCTGTTCTTGAGAAGATTAAAAAATACGTGGACGAGTAGGACTCGACTAACCAGTACATCGAACGAGTTGGCTACCTCCCAGTCCACCAATTGGCGTTCTCTGGAGTTGTTGAACGGATATCTTTCGAACGCTTCGTTAAGGACAAAGACGATATCCAGGTGCTCTGTTGGAGGACCATTTGTAGAGTGTTCACTTGTATTGATGAGCAACATGTCGATAACAGTGTTCGAGTACTCAACTTCTCGCTCAATCAGCTGAAGGGCGGACTTGAGTCCGTCAACTTGGCGCCAGCTGATCTCGTCGACCTCCAGGCCCGCCTCCTTCGCTCTCTCATATCCGTTTGCGAGCGCCTCTGAATGACGCCGGACGGACCGTGCGAGTGATCGGATGCTCGCCAATGGCGTCCGTAGCTCGTGGGCGATGTTGCCTCCGATGGCTGAAGCTGCTCTCAGCTTCTCGGAGTTGACATAGTCAACGTTTCTATTCGTAACGATTCCGAAAAACAGCGCCGTTATGTACACGGTGACGGGATAGAACATGACGCCTTCGAGTTCCGTCCAGTTCACGTGGTCGATCAACAAGATTGGGCTCATGGCGGCTAGTGTGCTAGCACCCCATAGGATCGTTGCCAGTGGCCCATTGTGAATCAACTGCATGAACAGGAAGAGCGAGATGAAATACTGAAGGATCCAGAACACCTCAATCTGTGAGCCTGCGGGAGCCATCGCTGCGTTCATGATAAGCATAAGACCGAAGGTGAACGGGAGGGCGTAGGCCGCGAGCAGCGTGAAGTAGATGTGGAAGTGCTCGAACGACCTGATCGGTCTTGAGTTGTTGAAGATGAGTGGGATGGCGAAAAGGAACGCAGAAAAACGGACGGCCAGCGTGTCGAAGTTCGGTTTGCCGACCACATAATCAGCAACGTAGGCCAAAGGAATAGCGATTCCTGCTAATCCCAGAAGGCGAAAGTGGCGTTGTGAGTATTGCGCACTCTTCTTCGCGGCATCGTTCAGATAGTCGAGCCACTCTTTTGTACGCGTCTGAACAATAGCGTTGGTCTGGAAGGAGTTCTCCGCCATCAGAATTCATCGGTTGCACGCTCGGTGCGAGTTTCCTCCCAACTTCCCTCAGAGGAAATGGGAAATCTCTCACAATTAGCCTGTCTGGCCGTTGTGGATCTGCCGGGCCTCTGCACATCGCTGTGTGTACTACGCTTATAGAAGCCGGCCGCTTGGATGCGAGTGCTGGCGGTGTTGATGCGCCTGCGCGTCCGGCAAGTGTCTGATTTACAAAGCATCTTGGATGCCCGGTCGCGCTCCCGGGCGTGGTGGGCCTCGACAGAGGATCGCGGGTAGGTGAATTGGTTCGATTCTGCCATCGCATGGTTGTTTCCGAGCGTCCTCGTTGAGGGGACGCCGTGGAAGCAACTGTGGATAGAAAAAGATCGCGAGGCGTTCCTACTTAGTTGCAGGATATTCTTCCTCCTGCTGGCGATCGTCTATTTCGCGCACTACTTCTTCTATGACAAGGTCAACAATCTGGAGCCCTTGGATTTCTGGTTGAAGCTCCGGGTTGCTGTGGCCGCCGGGTCGCTCGCAACACTTCTCTTCTACTGCACGCGAGCAACGAAATGGTGGTGGTATAAGTCGCCGGCGATCTTGATGTCCTGGACCTTGTGCCAGGTACAGGCGTACGTGGCGCTTTGGCACGGTCTTGAGTCATGGGTGTTCTGCTACATCCTCATAGTGATTTGTGTGTTCGTGCTTCGCATGTCGGCCCTCAATAGCCTGGTCTTCGTTGGCATAACGGTCGCAACGCAAGCCCCAGTCCTCACTGACGCAGGAATATCTGGGACCTACATATTTACCGGTTCTGCCATCGCCGCCGGTACATCGGTGATCGTTCGGACGAGCTATCTTTCCGAGGTTCGCAGCTTTCTACTCAACCAAGAAAATATCGCGGCACAAAAGAAGATCATCGAACTCAATATGGAGTTTGCCGACCGGATCCGCTCTTTCATCCCGAAGGTTATCGCTCAGAGGATCGATGACTACATGGATCATCAAAGAATGAGCGTGCTTGAAGCATCGATCGAGGTTCTATCGCCAAAGACCAAGCAAGTTGCCTGTTTGTTTAGTGACATTCGCGGTTTCACTGAGCAATCAAAGGACATTGAGGCGTTTGTTCGAGAAAGCGTGGTTCCAGAAGTCAAAGCTTGTACGGACGCGATCGAAGGCTACCGTGGGATACCCAGGAAGATCGGCGATCTAATCTTCGCCTACTTTGACGATCAGTCGCACGAGACGAATCTGCTTCGATGCATTGCGGCCGGAATTGCAGTTTCGCGTTTGAACCACGACATGAATGCCACGGTGAATTCGAAGGCGATCAAACGCTACGTATTGATCTCATGCGGGGAAGCCCTAGTGGGGAATTTAGGTGGATTGGATTCATCCATCGAAATTACAGCGCTCGGTAGTCCAGTGAACTTCCTGAGTCGAGTAGATGAGGCAACCAAGATCCCTAGTGTAGCCAAAGAGCTCAATCCGGGAGACCTGGTGCTCAGTGAGGGGGTTAGCCTGATGCTGGAGCAAATTGCCCCGGACATCTTCAGAAAGCGGATCGAATTGGCAAACCTAGGGGTATCAATCCGAGATTTCGGAGATGTAAAGTACCTCTTCGCAGTCGCCCCGACTGATCTGAACTACACCGCTGTGCTAAGAGCCCTAGATGAGCACCAATCGTCGCCCAAGCAGCTCAGAGATCCAAGAACTGTCGCGGCGTGATGCTTACGGGCAGGACCTTCCGGAGCTTCACGAATCGATTGCGCCTGCGGATATCCGCGCTCATGAACGCGTGCTCGCGAGAATCAGGCTGCGCGAAGATGCCGGCACGTTCGAAGAGATTCGCGTCTGGCGCTTGAGCCCGCTAGGCGTAGAGCTCGTTGCTGAGGACCTGGGCAATACCTTTAAGAAGGGAGACGCCATAGACCTTGAGCTAACTCTCTCTGGCCAGAGAACCCTTTTCGAAGGGCTTGTCGTCGACTTGGTTTCAGATCGCGAGGAGGTTCGACTTCTAGGGGTCCGGCTATCTCGGAAAATCGTTTCGGCGGTGCCCGGTGTTGAGCGAAGGACCGGGGAGCGCTGGATATGCAGCGATGAGTTCTTGCCTACCTGCGTTGCTCCAACCCCTGGGCGGTTCGACGATTTCATGTACTTTCAAGTCCGGGATATTTCCGCAGAGGGTCTGCAGCTGACTTGCAGCCTGAGGAACAAGTTCTTGATTCCGGGAATGCGTCTCAGCTTGACCACGGTCTTTCCGATGGCTCAGGTCGTTCAGCTTGAAGTAGAGCTGGTGCGCGTAGGAATTGCATCATTCGCCGGCCGCGATCGATTGGTCATTGGCACACGGTTCAGATCTTTGAATGAGGTTTCGAGAACTGTTCTTGGCCAGTACATCCTGCAGTTCGGCAACGTAGACACCCTTGAGGATCTCAAGAAGGTCGGGCTAGCACCGCAAAGCGTATCGCTAGGGGTAGATTTCTATAACCTCAAGACGGAGGAGGACTATAGAGCCGTACTTCAGCTCAGATATCTGGCTCATCGGACGGATGGAAATCTTAGGGAGGGAGCTGAAGTAGAAGATCTCGCGGATCTGAATGATGCGAGATCGAGGATCATCATAGGCAAGTACAAGGGGCGCACGGTCGCAACTGCAAGAATCAGGTTCAATCAGATTGATGAGCCGCTAGAGCACGAAGCGTACGTAGATTGGCCTAAGTCTCTGCCGCGGCGCGATCAGATTGTTGAGGTGTCTAGAGTCGCAACGCATCCTGCCTTTCGCCGAAACGACCTTCTGGCGGCCTTGTTCAGATATTGCTACCTAAACGTGGTTCAGAGCGACCGGCCATGGGCCGTCATCTCTTGCTTGGATCATATGGTTTCGTTCTATGAGAAGGTGGGGTTTAGGCACACAGGGCTTAGGCACACGGAGCCACTTTGGCAAGATGACAGAGTCCTGAACATCATGATCATCAATACACTGGAATTGGTCGTGGGGAGAGGGGTCAACCCGTTCTACTGGAACATCATGTGGCGCGATGTCGCGCAGTTTGTGTCGGCGCAGTCAATTGTCCAGCCAACGGGAATAGACAGGGCTAGGCTCATGGCCTATCGGGCATTCGGGCCGGTCTCCAGTCTGGCGCTTCAAGCGCGTAGGGCCCTGCGACCCAGCAAGACCAAGCTGGATAGCGCTCGGTGATTGCACAGGTAATTGCGTTTCGAAAGTACGTTGTTGCTCTGTTCGCTCTCATCCTAGTCGTTTCGATCTGGCAATCACGAACCCTGACTATTGATCCAAACAACCGGGTCTTCTTCGGGCCTGGCCATGAGCACTATCGGGCGCTTACTGATCTCGAGGCGAGGTTTGGATCGAACACCAATCTATTTTTCGTAGTCTCTTCACCAACGGATCTATTTGAATCAAAGCAGTTGGAAGATGCTTTGCGATGGCTATCCGAAGAGGCTTGGCGAATAGATGAAGTCGTTAGCGTTGAATCGGTAGCATCCTATCCCCATGTAACTTCATCTCCTGGAGAGGTGGAGGTCTTGGACATTCTCGATTTCGTCTGTGAAGACGCGGTCGAAGGCTGCCAAGAGAGCAAGGCGTGGGCTCTACAGAAACCCCATTTGCAGAACCGACTCGTGGCTGGGGAAGGCAGCGTCTTCTCAGTTGTAGCAAGAGTCGATCTCACTAGGTCCTCCCCGGGCTTGATTCAGTCTGTTGCCGAGCAGGCTCGAAATCTCCTCCATGACTTCCAGCAAGAATTTCCTGGCCTCTCCATCTATTTGACGGGAGGGGTTCCAATGATGCAGGCGTTCTTTGATGCTGCTCAGAGCGATTCAGCAGTACTGCTTCCCGTAGTGGTTGGCGTGCTTTCGATAGGCCTATACCTGTTCTTGGGGGGAGTAATCCCTGCGCTGTTGATGATTCTCCTTGGTCTATCGACGGTTGCCGTGACGTTTGGGATGGCCGCTTCTTGGGGGCTCGTGATTAACACTGCAACCGCGACTGTCCCTCTCGTCGTCTTCACATTGGTAGTTGCTTCCTCAATGCACGTGTTTCTTCATATCGTGCGAGAGGAGCGACTTGATTCAAAGGAGGCTGTTGTACGGGCGTGCATCACGGCCATTAACGCGAATTGGCGTCCAGTCTTGCTCACCGCCCTTACAACAGCAGTCGGGCTGCTTTCGATGCTTTTCGTATCAGCTCCGCCCTTGAGAGAGCTTGGGGCGCTCTCGGCGATTGGCGTCATCGTCGGGGCGGCGTTCGCTTTGACGGTCGTGCCTTGCCTGTTCGCGTTTCTTCCCCGGCTGCATACCTCCAATTACCTCTACTTCGTTCAGGAGCGCATGAACAGGTACGCGGCTTGGGTGGAGCGAGTTCAGCCAAGGTGGATCGTTTGGTCATCGATAGCAGTGCTTTGTGCGGCCTTGTTTGGATTGACCAAGATAGCTGTTGACGAAGATTTCGTAAGGTACTTCTCCGAATCTACCGAGTTTCGGAAAGACACTGAGCGCATAACGGAGTTGATGGCCGGGCCTTACCACATAGATGTCGTGTACGACTCCGGCTTCGCTGCCGGCATCTTCTCGGCTGAATCGATTGGAAACGTTGACGGCTTGGTTTCCTTCCTTCGGCAACGCGATGATGTCGTCAGCGTTACTTCGATGCTCGATGTTCTAGGTGAGCTGGCTGCAGCCTTTTCGTCGGAAACGGATCTTTCAAGGCTTGATTCCGACGAATTGGCCCAGCTGTTTTTGACATACGAACTCTCATTGGGCGTGGGCCAAAGCACGACAGATCTTGCGGATCTCGATCAACGGAGAGCGAGGGTCTCCGTTTTGCTTGACGATGTTTCGATGGGAGAGATTCGAGATTTGGTTGGCGATATAGAGCGGTTTGCCGCTGGACTTGGTGTGTCTGATCAGGTGGTCGTCACTGGAGAAGGTGTGCCCACTGCCTTTCTGTCAAGCGAGAGCATCAAAGAGATGGCGGCAGGAATTTTGGTAAGCGTGTTTCTGTCCGTCCTTCTCGTAGGGGCTTATTTTGGTTCGCTGAAGGCTTGCGCATCGATACTGGCAGCAACTGCCTTGCCCATCCTGGCAGGATTTGGCGCCTGGGGCTGGCTGGAGTCCGAGATCGGGATGGCGGCGACTCTAGTCGTTGCGACGACGATTGGAGTCGTGATAGACGATACGATCCATTTGACCTATCGCTACTTAGATGGCCTCAGGAATCTTGACCTGACGCCATGGGGGGCCACCGCGTACAGCATCCATAAGGCGGGGACAGCCATTTTCGTCACCTCGATCGTCCTCGTTGCTGGTCTGCTTGTACTGATCGTGTCAGACTTCCGAATGAACAGCACATTCGGGGTGTGTGCTTCCTTAGTTGTTGCCCTGGCGCTGGGTTACAACCTGGTTATCGCTCCACGACTGCTGAGTCACCTTAGGTAGTTTCCTGCCAGCGGAGAAGTACGCCCGATGGAAGTAGGCTCTAATATTGTGGCGGAGACAGAGGCTGATCGCCCGCCCGTCCACGAGATTGACTGGGATGCATACGCGTCCCAGTACGATTTGCTCGCGACCAACAATCCCAGCTATCGGGAGAATATCGAGATTCTCAGATCGCTTCTGCCGAGTTTGAGCTTGCCAGAGGACGCAAGAGTTCTTGATGTCGGCGCCGGTACTGGGAATTTCATCTGCGCCCTAGCGAAGGATCTCACCAAGGCCAAATTCTGGCACCTCGATGCCGACGTGAAGATGAATGACGTTGCGATTGCCAAGTACGCAGCTGCGGGGTTGAACAATAATGTCGATGTGCATTGCTGTTCAGCTGAAGAAGCTGCGTATCCGGCCGAGAGCTTCGACCTCGTACTTTGCGTTAACTCGCTGTACGCGATTCAACCGCGGGAAGAGTTTCTCAGGCGAGTTCGGGCTTGGCTAAAGCCGGGTGGTACCTTCTTCGTGATTGATATGGGAAGGAAGCTTCGTCTCCTGGATTGGTCGCGCTACATCATGAGGCATGTGTACCGGGAGCAGGGTCTGGCGGGTTCTGTAAGGTTTTTTTTTAGTGCGTTTGAAACGCTCAGACAGAATCGTCTTGGTTCCCAAGGCCAAGATGATGGTGTGTATTGGCTGCACACCTCTGATGAGCTTCGGGAAGCACTGGAGTCGGCCGGGTTTAGGGTAGAGCAGATGGGCCTCTGCTATCGGGGATACTGCGACTTGGCGGTGTGTCGGTTGACCTGACCCTTCCCCGGTCGCCGGTGCAGGAGTTTAGAGATGCTTAGGCGCACAGCGCCTGCCCCTGTTACCCGCGGGCAACTCGTGGAGTTTGCAGAGTTCGCAGCTGGTCTCGCAGCTCAAGCCGGGCAGGCTGCTCTCCAGTTCTTTCGATCAGACGTGTCCGTTCAAGATAAGCGCACTGATGGTCGGTTCGACCCGGTCACAGAGGCTGATCGCGAAGCGGAGAGGGTTATTCGGATCAGGCTGGCTGAGAGGTACCCGGACCACGGCATCTTCGGCGAGGAGTTCGGCCACCAACCAGGCAACGGCCTGACCTGGGTAATCGATCCCATCGACGGCACGCGCGCATTCATGACGGGCATGCTGCACTGGGGTGTCCTCCTGGCGCTGTTCGACGGCGAGAAGCCGCTGCTGGGCGTGATGCACCAGCCGTTCACCGGCGAGACGTTCTACGGTACCAATGATGTGGCCCACTACCGACACGCTGGCCAAGAGCGGGTGTTGCGCTGCCGGTCTTGCGAGTCTCTCGAGTCGGCGGTGCTTACCACCACCAGCCCGACGTTTTTCGATGATCCGTCGCACCTGGCCGCTTTCCGGCGGCTGGAAGCGAAGGCGAAGCTCACCCGCTACGGCGGCGACTGCTATATCTACGCGATGCTCGCCATGGGCATGGTGGACCTGGCGACGGACTCCGGGCTGAATGCGTACGACATTCAGGCGCTGATACCCATCATTCGCGGGGCTGGTGGAGTGGTCACCACGGTGGACGGTGGGGATGCGAGCATGGGAGGCTTCGTGGTGGCTGCCGGCGATGCGCGGCTGCACGAGCTGGCGCTGCGGCAGATGGCGGCGGATGGTTGACGCGCGCGGGATGCGCGGGGAGGGGAGATGGACTTCGGAATCGCGCTGGCGACCAGCACCGAGTCCTGGAAGGTCGTGCAACGGGCCGAGCAGCTCGGCTTCAGTCACGCCTGGTTCTACGACACGCAGCTGCTGAATCCGGATGTCTTCGTCGGCATGGCGCTGGCGGCGGCCAACACCAGCCGCATCCGGCTGGGCACGGGTGTGCTCATTCCGTCCAATCGCATCGAGCCGGTGACGGCAAATGCTCTGGCGTCGCTCAACCGGTTGGCGCCAGGGCGCATCGACTTCGGTGTGGGCACCGGCTTCACCGGACGGCGCACCATGGCGGAGCGCGCCATCACGCTGGATCGAATGAAGGCGTACATACAGCGGGTGCAGGCACTTCTGCAGGGGGAAACCGCCACCTGGCCGCCGGGCCAGGGCCGCGCCGAGATTGGCTTCCTGAACCCCGACCTCGGGTTGATCAACCTCGAAGATCCCATCGCTCTTCACGTGTCGGCCATGGGCCCCAGGTCGCGGCGGCTGGTGGCCGAGCTGGGGGCAGGGTGGCTGAATTTCGCCGGGCAGGAGTCGGCGGCCGTCAGGACGCTGGAAGACATGCAGGCGGCCTGGGCCGATGCCGGCAGGCAGGCCGATGAGCTATACGGCACGCTGTTCTTCCTGGGCGCCGTGCTGCGGGACGGCGAGGGCTTCGACGCCGAGCGGGTCGTGGCTCAGGCCGGACCGTGGGTGACGGTGTTCTTCCACAACCTCGTGGAGACCACGGAGCCGGGCTCCATGGAGAGCATTCTCGGCAAGGATCTTAGCGACCGACTCGAGCAGTACCGTGAGGTGTATCAGTCCTACCCCACCAAGCGGCGCCACCTGCACAATCACCGCGGGCACCTGATGTTCATCCGCCCCGATGAGCGCTTTCTGGTGACGCCGGATCTGATCGAATCCATGACCTTCACCGGCGACCTGGAGACGCTGCAGGGGCGGGTGGCACGCCTGGGCGAAGCCGGGTATCGCCAGCTCACCGTGCAGATCGTGGAGGGGCAGGAGGATGCGCTCGACGACTGGGCCGCGGTGTTCCGTCTTTAGATGGTGCGAAGCAGCAATCCTGCGCGCCAAAATGGTGCGCGAGCTGGCAACGTCTGGCCGGAACCTTTCCGACGTCTTCTAGCAACTCTTTGATATTCTGAGAGTTTTCTCTTTATCTCCGGGTTGGCACGGCGTCTGCAATGGGGTGAGCAACGCACGGTAGTCGACTCTCTCCCCTAAGACCTAAGCCGGCGTTGGGGTCCTTCGGGATCCACAAGGGGCACCCAGCCTTTCCTCTCCCCTCGGGCTGGGTGCCCTTCCTATTTACCCTGCCGCAGCGAGCCCGGTGAACCCCGGGACGCTGCGCTGCACGCGATTCCAGCGGCTTCAGGGGGCGTCGTTCAGCGACCAGTCGTAGTGATAGTCGATCGGGCCGTCGTAGCGTTGCAGTCGCTCGGCCAGGTCGGGCCTCTGTCGGGCGAGATAGCTCAGCAGCGCGGCACGGTCGCGGCCGAAGTCGGCGAGGTACCAGTCGAAGATGCTCGACAGGCGCAAGCGTCCGCCTTCCAGGAACGTGAGGCCGCGCGGGTCGTTGAGGTAGCGCCGCTCGCCCTGTGCCATCAGGTCGCCGGAGTTGTCCCGGCTGTAGGCGCGCGGCGCCAGCGAGGGACAGCCGATGCTGGCGCAATTCACCACGAAGTGGATGCGGTGGTCTTTCCAGATCGGGCGCAGAATCCGGTGCTCGACGTCGTTCAGGGTCACGTCCTCGCCGGCGATGCGCAGCAGCTCGTCGTTCCAGGGGCCCGGTCGGAAGAAACCGTCGCCCATGTCTCGAATCGAGTCCTCTTCCGGATGGTCCAGCACCACCAGCACGGTCAGCGCGTTGTACAGGTTGATCCAGTAGGCCAGCTGCTCGGCCCGAGACAGGGTGCGGGGGTCGATGGCCGCGAGGCTATCGAGGTAATCGGACAGCGCCGCACGATCCTCGGCCGTCACAGCGTCGTAGCGGAACAGGGTCGGAGGCCTGTCGCCAACGACCAGATAGCGGTCCAGCAGGCGCTGCCAGACCTGGTGATCGATCCGGGTGTCGCTGGTCTCGTCGCTCACGTCCCAGAACGGCCAGAGGTCGGCCGCCGGGGCCGCATGCGCGCTGCCGGTTGCCGCCAGCAGCAGTGCAACCAGCAGGAACCCTGTGGCAGTGTGCTGGACGTCTCTTCGCATGGCGATAGCTGTCACCTGGCTGGTCGGTGAATTGAATGGGAACTCTTGTGGGTCAGCCGCCGTGCAGGCGCAGTTCTTCGCGCAGTGCATTGGAATCCGTGGCCGCGGGCTGACCTACCATCTCGTCGTAGGCGCTTTCGTGGACGAACGTCGCCCGCTGCAGGCCCGTGCCGGCCAGGGCCGACTGCGCGGCGTAGCGGCTGGTGAAATGCAGTGCGCCGCGTTTGTCCGCCAGAGGCGTGCGCCGCTCGCCCTCCACGTGGTACGCGACGTAGAGCATCGGCGTGAGCGCACGAACCTCGACGTTGGGCTCGGCGCCGCGCGCGCACTGCCGGCCCAGCTCGTCGAGGGTCATCAGCCCGCTGCCGCCCGGGGCTCGGCCAGCTCGGCCAGGGTGGCCACCACCAGCTTGCGCTCGGCGACCTTCACCCGCTCCTCCAGCGCTGCGGCATCGTCGCCCCGGCGCACCGGCACCCGCACCTGGGCGAGGACCGGTCCGGAGTCGTAGTCCTCGTCCACCAGGTGCACGGTGGCGCCGGTTTCCGACTCACCAGCGGCCAGCACCGCCTCGTGCACGCGACGGCCGTAGAAGCCTTCGCCGCCGAACTTGGGCAGCAGCGCGGGGTGGGTGTTGATGATGCGGTTGCGGTAGCTGGCCAGCACCCGCGGACCCAGACGCTTCATGTAGCCGGCCAGCAGTACCCAGTCGGCGCCGGCCTCGTTCAACGCGGCGAGCATGGCAGCGTCCAGGGCGTCGCCGTCGGGGTGGGTCGCGCTGCTCAGATGCACGGTATCGATGCCGGCGGCGCGGGCCCGCTCCATGGCCCCCGAGCGGCTGTTGTTGGACAGCACCAGGACCACGCGGGCATCCAGCTCGGCCTCGGCGCAGGCGTCGATCACGGCCTGCAGGATGGTGCCCCCGTGGGAGGCGAGAACGGCGATGCGCATCATTCGGCTACCCGGAAAATCGCGGTGTGAAAAATCTCGGTGGTGACGGTCTCGCCGCGCACGTAGGCGAGATAGAGTTTGACGAACTGGTGGCCCTTGCGTTCCCACTTCTCCAGCGGTATCGCGCGCACCTCCACCGTATCGCCGACGCGCAACAGCTTACGGAACCGCACCGTGGAGCCCACGTGAATCCAGGCCGGCATCACGAACTCGCGGGTGAGCGCGCGGTTGGCGATGCCGAGCAGCCAGTGCGGATGCGCCGCCGTGCGGTAGATCGGCTGCTCGTCGAACACCTGGCTCGCGTACGTGTGGTTGCCGTCCTCGGTGATCTGCCAGTGCCAGGGGGTGAATGGCTGGCCCTCCACCACCGTCTCCCAGTTCATGTCCACGCGGTCGGCCGGCTTGGCTGCAGCGTCGAACACCGCCTGGTCCTCGGCCGCCGCGAGGGGCCCGGGCTCGGTCACCAGCTCGGCGAGCAGGGTGCCGGCGGCGTTGTGGCAGCGGGCGTGCCAGCCGTCGGCGGTTTCGTCCAGAGAGATGTCCAGGGCGTCGCCCTCGTAGGCGGGCTTGAAGAAGCGGACGTGGCTGGTGGACTCGGTGAGCCAGGCCTCGCCGAGCCGCTCGACCAGCGGATGGGTGAGATAGCCGTACACGGCCACGCCGGGTACCAGAGCGCCCTCGAAGCCGTAGCGTTTGGCCACCTCGTCGCTGTGGATCCGGTTCTCGGAGGCTTCGGAGAAGTTTTTCGCGGTGACCCGGTAGCTTCCCATGCGGCACCCCAGACGTGTGTGCCTATTCTGCCCGATCGTCGCCCACCGGGCACCCGTCTCGGCCGTCACCCGTGGCCGCGCCACCGCGGGTAGCTGGTTCTGTGGGCGCGGGATCTGGGGTAGGGTTTCGCCATCATGGAACTGCTCGCCAAGTCTCACCGGCTGGTCATCGTGTCCGGCAAGGGCGGGGTCGGCAAATCGCTGCTGGCTGCGGCGCTCGCCCGTCAGTCCGCGCAGGCGGGCCGGCGCACCGTGCTGGTGACCCTCGATACCCGGGACGACCGTCATCCGCTGCTCGACGTGCCGCTCGCCTACGAGCCGCGGGCCACCGGGCACGGCTTCTCCGTCAGCCGGGTCGATGCGTTTCAGGCGGCGGCGGAGTACGCACGCCGCACGCTGCCGTTCGGCGCCATGTACGAAGCGTTCTTCAAGGGCCGGGCGTTTCAGGATTTCGCCACCGCGTCCCCGGGCTTCGAGGAGCTGATGTGCCTCGGCAAGCTCTACAACCTGGCCGTGGAGACCGAGTTCGATCGGGTGATCTTCGACGCGCCCTCCACCGGCCACGTGCGCGATCTGCTCGCCGTGCCGCGGGTGACCCAGCAGGCGGTGCGGGTGGGGCCGCTCAACCACGCCGCCCGCAAGATCGAGCATCTGCTGCTCGACCCCGAGCGCACCCAGGTGCTGGTGGCAACCCTGGCCGAAGAGATGCCGGTGCGCGAAGCCATGGAGCTGGTGGCGCTGTGTCGCGACGAGCTGCGCATGGGTGTGGGGCCGGTCCTGGTCAATCGGCGGGTGCCGCGGCACTTCAGCGAAGCCGAGTTCGCCGGCGCCGAGGCCGCGCGCCGGCGCGGGGCGCTGACGGCCGCGGCCGGTTACCTGCTCGACGAGGCCGGCAACCTGCGCAGCGAAGCGGCCTCGCAACACGAAGCGCTCGAACCCCTGCGCCAGGGGCGTGTGCCGCTGGTGGAGATTCCGCGGGTGGCTCAGGCCCGCTACGACGCCGACGCGCTGATCACGGCCGTGGCCGGCTTTCTCGCGGCACCGGCGCAGGCGCTGTCTGCCGTGTCTTCTGCCCGCCCGCCGGCCGCGCCGGCGGCAGCCGCCGAAGCCGTCGCGCCGGCGCTGCGGCTCGACCTGCAGCAGGTGGTCGACACTCACAAGATCGTGATCTGCTGCGGCAGCGGCGGCGTGGGCAAGACCACCAGCGCCGCGGCCCTCGCGGTGCTGGCGGCGCAGCGCGGCCGCAAGGCCCTGGTGATGACCATCGATCCGGCCCGGCGGCTCGCCCAGGCCATGGGCCTGGACGCGCTGAGTCATCAATCCCAGCGCGTCCCCCTCGACGCGCCGGGCGAGCTGTGGGCGATGATGCTCGACAGCAAGCACGCCTTCGACGCGCTGGTGGAGACCCATGCGCCGAATGCCCGCGTGAAGGAGGCGATCTTCGCCAACCATTACTATCAGCAGCTCTCCACCTCCCTCGGCGGCTCCCGGGAGCTGATGGCCATGGAGCAGGTGCTCGAGACCGCCCGCGCCGGCGCCTACGATCTGCTCATCGTCGACACCCCGCCGTCCCAGCACGCGCTGGATTTTCTCGATGCCCCGGCGCGCATCGTCAATCTGCTCGATGGCTCCCTCACCAACCTGCTGGTCAGGCCGTACGGGCTGGCCGCACGGGCGCAGTTCAACCTGTTCCGGCAGTCCTCGGCGATGGCGCTCAAGTTCATGGAGCGGTTCACCGGGGTGCAGATGCTGGCGGATCTGTCGGATTTCCTGCTGGCCTTCTCCAGCATGTTCGATGGTTTCCGGGAACGCTCCCACCGGGTTCAGGGGCTGATGCGCGAGCCGTCCACGGCGTTCCTGCTGGTGTGCTCGCCGGAGCCCGCCAGCCTGAAGCAGGTGGACCGTTTCGCCGGGCGTCTGCAGCGCGACGGCATGAAGATCGCCGGGGCGCTGGCGAACCGCGTGCATCCGCCGCCGGCGGGCGCGCCGGTGGACCTCACCGAGCCGCGGCTCAGCGCCCACGACGAGGTCGCGCTGGCCGAGGGTGCCGATCGGGCGTTCGCCGATGCGCCGCTGCCCGAGCGCCTGGCGGCGGTCTGGCGGGAGGCACGGGACCTGCATCTGGCCGACGGCGCCGCGCTGACGCAGCTCGCCGGCCGCGCGGTGGCGCTGCACACGGTGCCGCGTTTCACCCGGGATCTGCATACCATGGCCGACCTGCGTGAGTTCGCCGGCCGCCTCGTCAATCAGGAGTGAGGAAGGGATGAGCGAATCCACCGCGGGCGCGTCCCGCTTCGTCCGGGTGCTGAAGAACCGCGACGTCGTGGTGCTGGCGTTCGGCGCCATGATCGGCTGGAGCTGGGTGCTGATGAGCGGCTACTGGGTGCAGACGGCCGGGTCCGTCGGCACGCTCATCGCCTTCTCCGCGGCCGGCCTGGCCATCGCGCTCATCGGCCTCACCTACAGCGAGCTCGCTTCGGCCATGCCCCAGGCCGGCGGCGAGCACGTGTACACCCACCGGGGGCTCGGGCCCACCTGGTCGTTCGTGTGTACCTGGGCGCTGCTGATGGCCTACCTGAACGTGTGCCTGTTCGAGGCGGTAGCGCTGCCCACGGCCATGGAGTACCTGCTGCCGCAGATCCGCATCGGCACGCTGTGGAACGTGCTCGGCGCCGACGTCGACATCGGCTTCGTGCTGATCGGCGCCGGCAGCGCCGTTCTGGTCACGGTGGTGAACGTCCTCGGCATCAAGACGGCGGCACGGCTGCAGGCCCTGACCCTGCTCGCCATCGTCGGCTCCGGCATTCTGCTGATGAGTGGCGCGCTGTCCTTCGGCAGCCTGGACAACGCCCGGCCCTGGGTGGCGGCCCCGGCCACCGGTATCCTCAGCGTGCTCATCATGGTGCCGGCGCTGCTGGTCGGGTTCGACGTCATCCCGCAGTCGGCGGAGGAGATCGACCTGCCGCCCAAGCGCATCGGCACCTTGCTGGTGGTGTCGGTGTTTCTCGCGGTCGCCTGGTACGTGCTGGTCGGCTTCTCGGTGGCCATGGCCCTGGACGACGCGGCGCTGGCCACCACCGACATGGCGACCGGTGATGCGGCCACGGCGCTGTGGGGCAGTCCGGCCGCCGGGGCGGCCCTGGTGCTGGGCGGGGTCGCCGGCATTCTCACGAGCTGGAACGCCTTCGTCATCGGCGCCAGCCGGGTGCTGTTCGCGCTGGCGGATTCCGGCTTCGTGCCGGCCGTGTTCGCGCGCCTGCACCCGCGCTACCACACCCCCTGGGTGGGCGTAGTGACCATCGGCGCGCTGTGCTGCGTCGCGCCGCTGTTCGGCCGCACGGTGCTGGTGTGGATGATCAACGCCGGCAGCTTCGCCACGGTAGTGGCCTACCTGTTCGTGCCGATCGCGTTTCTGGCCCTGCGCCGGCGCGAGCCGGACATGCCGCGGCCGTTCCGGGTCAGCCATCCGCGGCTGGTGGGCGTCGGTGCGGTGGTGCTGGCGGTGGCACTGCTCACGGCCTATCTGCCGGGCAGTCCGTCGGCGCTGCTGTGGCCTTACGAGTGGGGCATGATCCTGGTTTGGGCCGTGCTCGGCGTGGGCCTGTACGTGCGCTACCGGCTCAGGGCCGGCCGTACGCCTGCGCCGGCAGCCACGTCACCAGCGCCTCCCAGTTGAACAGGATCAGCAGGCCGAGGAGCTGCAGCGCGATGAACGGCACGACCCCACGGTAGATGGTGCCGACGTCGACGCCCGGTGGTGCCACCCCCTTCAGATAGAAGATGGCGAAGCCCACCGGCGGGGTGAGGAAGCTGGTTTGCAGGCACACGGCGAACATCACCGTGAACCACACCGGGTCGAAGCCGAGCCCGATCACGACCGGTGATACCAGCGGCAGGATGATCAGGGTGAGCTCGATCCAGTCGAGGAAGAAACCGAGCAGGAAGGTGGCGAACAGGATCGTGATGACGATGCCGTTGGGGTCGAGGGGCAGGCCCAGCAGCGCTTCTTCGATCAGCGCGTCGCCGCCGAGGCCGCGCAGCACCAGGGCGAAGGCGGTGGCGCCGAGCAGCACGGCGAAGATGAAAGCCGTGGTGCGGGTGGTTTCGTGGAGCACCTCGCGCATCACCTTGTAGGTGAGCTGGCGTTTCGCGAACGCGAGCAGCAGGGCGCCGAAGGCGCCGACCCCGGCCGCTTCCGTGGGGGTGGCGACACCCATGAAGATGCTGCCGAGCACTGCCAGGATCAGGAACGCGGGCGGCAGGATGGCGCGGAACAGCGCGCCGACTGCGGCCCAGTCCACTGGCTCGTGGTCGCCGGCCGGGGCGGCGTCGGGGCGCAACCAGCCGTAGACCAGCAGGTAGGCGATGTACAGCCCGCCGAGCAGCATGCCGGGGAACACCGCGCCGAGGAACAGATCGCCCACGCTCATGGCCATGCGGTCGGCCATCAGCACCAGCATGATGCTCGGCGGAATCAGGATGCCCAGGGTGCCGACGGCGCACACCGTGCCGCTGGCCAGCGCCCGGTCGTAGCCCTGCTTCAGCATCACCGGCAGGCCGAGCAGGGCGAGCAGCACCACGGCGGCGCCGATGATGCCGGTGGTGGCGGCGAGCAGCACGCCGATCAGGGTCACGGTCACCGCCAGGCCGCCGCGCAGGCCGCCGAACAGGCGGGCGAAGCTGGTCATCAGCTCGCGGGCGATGCCGGAGCGGTCGAGCAGCAGGCCCATGAAGATGAACATGGGCAGCGCCACCATCACCCAGTTCTCCATGGTGTTCCAGATGCGCTCGACGGTGATGGAGGTGTAGTCCCAGCTCATGCCCACGGGCACGTTGAAATCCACCTCCAGGACGATGGCGAAGGCGGTGAACAGCACCGACAGGCCGCCGAGAATCCAGGCCACCGGGAAGCCGGTGAACACCAGGGCGATGAAGCTCACGAACATGGCCACCGCGAGGATTTCGTTGCCGCTCATGCGTCGCCGGTCCGCCCGAGAAACAGGAACGCCCACACCCGGGTGAGGCGGGAAATCGCGGCGAGCAGCAGCAGCAGGAAGCCGAGCGGCAGCACCGCTTTCATGAGCCAGCGCAACGGCAGTCCGCCCGGCGCCTGGGACACCTCGCCGACGGCGTAGCTCTGCTGCACGAACGGCACGCTGAAGATCAGCACCAGGGCGATGAACGGCAGCAGCAGCAGGAGGATGCCGTACAGCTCGATCCAGGCCTGGGCGCGGGCGCCGAGGCGCTCGTGCAGGACGTCCACGCGGATGTGCGCGTCACCCTCGTAGGCGTAGGACATGCCGAGCAGAAAGCCCACCGAGTACAGATGCCACTGGATCTCCTCGAACTCGATGCGGCCCTCGCCGAAGGCGTAGCGCAGCAGCACGTTCAGAACGATGATGGCCAGCAGCACCAGCCAGATCCACGACACCCAGCGGCCGATCGCCACCATCAGCGGATCGAGGCGTCGGGAGACGGCGGTATGCGGCAGGGTCATGGCTGGCGGAAGTCCCGCGGCAGGTACGCGCGCGATTTCCAGTGGGCGTAGGCCTCCCGGAACTCTTCCTGCGAAGCGAGGATCTGGGCGAAGTCTGCGTCCGCGGCGGCTTCCTCCTCGAGCACGTTCGCCGTAATGCGTTCGAGCTCGCGCAGCACGCTCATGGGCAGGGTCTCCACGCTCACGCCCTTGCTGGCGAAGTCGCGGATGATCGGGCCCTGCAGGGCCTCGGAGCGGGCCAGGTTGCGGGTGACGCCCGAAGTGCACACCGTCTCCAGCAGCGCCTGGGTCGACGGCGCGAGCGCGCGCCAGCGGTCGAGGTTCACCACCAGGTGGCCGGCGGTGGCCGGCTGGTGCCAGCCGGGGTAGTAGTTGTACGAGGCGATGCGGCTGAAGCCGAGCTGCTGGTCCACCACCGGCAGCGCGTATTCGGTGGCGTCGATGGCGCCCTTTTCGAGGGCCTGGAAGATCTCGCCGCCGGGCAGCATGGTCACCGAGGCGCCGGCGCGCTCGATCACCTTGCCGCCGATGCCGGCGAAGCGGATCTTCAGCCCGCGCACGTCGGCCAGCGACGTCACCCGCTCGCGGAACCAGCCGGCGGTCTCCGGGCCGGTGATGCCGCACAGCAGCGGATGCACGTTGTGCTCGTGATACAGCGCCTCGCCGAGCTCGCGGCCGCCGGCCTCGAACCACCAGGCGAAGAACTCCCAGGGCTCCAGGCCGAACGGCACCGCGCCGAGCAGCGCCGAGGCGGGGATCTTGCCCTGATCGTAGCCGAGCCAGGTGTAGCCGGCTTCCACCTTGCCGTCGCGCACCGCGTCGGTGATGGAGAACGGCGGCACGATCTCGGCGGGTTCGTACAGGTCCAGCCGGACCGTGCCGGCGCTGACGTCGCGCAGGGTGTCGCTCACGTAGATGGCGTTGTCGCCCAGTGCGGGGAGGTTGGTGGCGAACGCCACCGGGACGCGCCAGCGGATGCTGGTGTCGCTGCCGAAGCCGCCCGGGGCGTCCGTGGCCGAGCTACTGGCGGTACCCCCCGGCGGGCGCAGCGCCAGGCTGCCGACGAGGCCGACGAGCAGTGCGACGAGCACCGCCACGGCGGCGGCGGTGTTGCTGATCTGGCCCCGGCTCATCCTCCCCCCTTCACGAAAATTTCTCGCCCGCGATGCCACGGTCCGGCGGTTGCGCGGTGGCATGCGTCCGGGCGGCACGCCAGCAGGCTTGGCGGATTGTCTGGAGAGTGGCCGGTGGTTGCAACAACGCTCACAATGGGCAGTTGTGTTCCGCACCGCGTTTAGCTAGTTTGTCCCGTTTTTGCGCGATGCACCATTCGCGCGACTTGTGACGAGGGGGATTGCATGCTCATTGGTGTGCCCAAGGAGACCTGGCCCGGCGAGCGCCGTACGGCCCTGGTGCCGGTGACGGTGAAGAAGCTGATCAACGCCGGGTTCACCGTGACGGTGGAGTCGGGTTGTGGCGACGTGGCCGGCTTTCCCGACTCGGCCTTCGAGGAGGCCGGGGCGTCGATCGCCAGCGACCGCGCCAGGCTGCTCGGCGAGGCCGACGTGGTGCTGCGGGTGCGCAAGCCCGCCGAGGAAGACGTGGCGGCGCTGAAGTCCGGGTGCCTGCACGTGAGCTTTCTCGACCCCTTCAACGAGAAGCCGCTGGTGGAGAAGCTCGCGGCCAAGGGGGTCACGGCCATTTCCATGGAGATGATTCCGCGCAGCACCCGGGCCCAGAAGATGGACGCGCTGTCGTCCCAGGCCAACCTGGCGGGCTACGTCACGGTACTCCAGGCCGCCTACCACTCGCCCAAGATCCTGCCGATGATGATGACCCCGGCCGGCACCATCGCGCCGGCCCGCGTGTTCGTCATCGGCGCCGGTGTCGCAGGACTGCAGGCCATCGCTACCGCCAAACGCCTCGGCGCCCGGGTCGATGCCTTCGACACCCGCCCGGTGGTCGCCGAGCAGGTGCAGTCGCTGGGCGCGAAGTTCATCGAGATCGACCTCGGTGACACCGGCCAGACCGACCAGGGTTACGCCAAGGAACTGACCCCCGAGCAGATCGACAAGCAGAGGCAGGGCCAGAAAGAGGTGATCGCGCGCTCCGACGTCGTCATCACCACCGCCCAGGTGTTCGGCCGCAAGGCGCCCGTGATCGTCTCCGCGGACATGGTCCGTGCCATGCAGCCGGGCAGCGTCATCGTCGACATGGCGGTGGAAACCGGCGGCAACGTGGAAGGCAGCAGGCTCAACGAGATCGTCGACGTCAACGGCGTGAAGATCATCGGCCAGGGCAACCTGCCCTCCGAGGTGGCGCGCAACGCCAGCGACATGTACTCGGCCAACCTGTTCAACCTGATCGACGAGTTCTGGGACAGCGAAGAGAAGAAGCTCGACCTCGACCCCGAGGACGACATCATCAAGAGCTGCGTCATCACCCGGGACGGCGCCATCGTCAACGAAACCATCAAGAATCTGTAAGCGGGGGACTTCGTTATGGAAGCGGTATTTCTGGGCCTGGTGTTGATGCTGTCCATCTTCCTCGGCTTCGAACTCATCTCGAAGGTGCCGGCGACGCTGCACACGCCGCTGATGTCCGGCGCCAACGCCATCTCCGGCATCACCCTGGTCGGCGCTCTGGCCGCGGCCGGTCACGAAGTGGGCGGCCTCGCCACGGTGCTCGGCGTCTCCGCGGTGACCTTCGCCACCATCAACGTGGTCGGGGGCTACATGGTGACCAACCGCATGCTCGGCATGTTCAAGAAGAAAGAGTCGCCCCAGGGCCAGGCGGGAGGCCGTTCATGAGCCCGGTGCTGATCAACTCGACCTACATCGTCGCGGCCGCGCTGTTCATCTTCGGCCTCAAGTTCATGTCGTCGCCGGCCACGGCCGTGCGCGGCAACCGGCTGTCGGCCATCGGCATGCTCATCGCCGTGGTGGTCACGCTGTTCGCCCAGGAGATCGTGCAGTTCCAGTGGATCGCCATCGGCGTGGTGCTCGGCTCGATCATCGGCGCTCTCGCGGCGCAGAAGGTCGCCATGACCTCGATGCCGGAGATGGTGGCGCTGTTCAACGGCTCCGGCGGCTTCTCGAGCCTGCTGCTCGGCTGGGCGGCCCTGTACGGCGCCGATCCCAGCACCTTCACGGTGGTTACGATCATTCTGTCGATCCTGATCGGCGGCGTGACCCTGTCCGGCAGCATCCTGGCCTGGGGCAAGCTGTCCGAGGTGTTGGGCAGCGCCGCCGTGGTGTTCGGCGCCCAGCGCATCGTCAACGCGGCCATTCTGATCGCGCTGGTGGTGTGCAGCGTCATGTTCGCGATGGAACCGTCGCTCACCTCGCCCTATCTGATCGCGGTGATCGTCCTGTCCCTGGTGTTCGGCGTGATGGCCGTCCTGCCCATCGGCGGCGCCGACATGCCCGTGGTGATCTCGCTGCTGAACAGCTACTCGGGCCTGGCCGCCTGCGCCGCCGGTTTCGCCATCGGCAACAACATCCTCATCGTCGCCGGCTCCCTGGTGGGCGCCGCCGGCATCATCCTCACCAACATCATGTGCAAGGCCATGAACCGCTCGCTGGCGAACGTGCTGTTCTCCGGCTTCGGCGCGGCCAAGACCGCGAGCAAGGTGGAAGGCGAGGTGAAGCCGATCAATGCCGAGGATGCCTACCTGATTCTCGAGTCCGCCTCGTCGGTGACCTTCGTCCCCGGGTACGGCATGGCCGTGGCCCAGGCCCAGCACGTGGTGCGCGAGCTCGGTGAGCTGCTCGAGGAGAACGGTGCGGAGGTGACCTACGCCATCCACCCGGTGGCCGGCCGCATGCCAGGGCACATGAACGTGCTGCTCGCCGAGGCCAACGTGCCCTACGACCAGCTCATCGAGATGGACGACATCAATCCGCGCATGCCCAACGTCGACGTCGCCGTGGTGATCGGCGCCAACGACGTGGTGAACCCGGCGGCGCGCAACGACGAGAACAGCCCGATCTACGGCATGCCGATCATCAACGTCGATCACGCGCGCACGGTGTTCGTGCTCAAGCGCTCCATGTCGTCCGGCTTCTCCGGCGTGGACAACCCGCTGTTCTTCGGCGAGAACACGCGCATGCTGTTCGGCGACGCCAAGCAGTCGATCTCCGGCCTGGTCGCGGAGTTCAAGGGCTAGCGTGCACCGGCCTCGCGGGTTCCGACCCGCGAGGCCAGCTGCCACCACTTGCGATCCGCAGCCGGCGGGCGTACACCTGTGCCGAGGTGGCCAGCACCTGCGGGAGGAGGTGTGCATGCGCGCTGACGAGGCCAAGGGCACCAGTCTCTGGAAGTGGATGCTCGGGGATACCGAGCATCGTTGTCCCCGCTGCGTGCAGCCGCTGCCCAGGCGCTGGTGGCAGGAGATGCAGGACCGCCATTACCGCTGCGCCTGGCTGACCACCAGGGCCAGCGCCGCGTGGGAGTGGCCGCTGGTCTTCGCCGGCGCCATGGGAGTGGGCTTCGGACTCAACGTGGCGGATCTCACCGCCTGGGAGACCGGGCTCGCCGCCGGAACGATCGCCGCCGCGCTCGGCTGGCTGGACCGGTTCCTGTTCGGGCAGCCCCAGCGGCCGCCGGTGGGCAGATTCCTTGCCGGATAGCCTTTTGTTGCCACCGCCCCATGGGTGAGAGGATGCGCCCCTCACTGACCGACGGATCGGCGCAGGAGGTGGCGAATGAGCTATGCGGCGGTAAACGAGCGGCTCGACCAGGGCGGCGTGGTGCTCCTCGACGGCGGTACCGGTACCGAGCTCGAGCGGCGCGGGGCGGCGATGGACCCCGAAGCCTGGTGCGGACCGGCCACTCTCGACAATGTCGGCATTCTCGAAGGCGTGCGCGGCGATTACCTGGCGGCCGGCGCCGACATCATCACCGCCAACACCTACTCGTCCTCGAGGTTGATGCTGGAGCCCGCGGGGTTCGGCGACCGGGTGGAGGAGATCAACCGCACCGCGGTCGCAGCCGCCCAGCGCTCCAGAGACGCTTATGGTCGTGCCGACGTGCTGGTGGCAGGCTCGCTGTCGCACATGTCTCCGATCGCGCCGGATTCGGATCGCCCTGACCTGCATCACGAACCCTCGGCCGGCGCGATGAGCGACGCCTTCCACGAGCTGGCATCGCTGCTGCGCGATGCCGGCTGTGATCTGCTGATCCTGGAGATGATGTACGACCCCGAACGCGCTGCGCTGGCGCTCGACGCCGCTGTTGCCAGCGGTCTGCCGGTGTGGGCCGGGTTCGCAGTACGCCGGAACGAGGAGGGCGCCATCGTCGGCTTCGGGCGCGAGCGGGACGTACCGCTCGACGATCTCGTCGCCGTGCTCGACGGCGCCGACGTCCAGGCCGCGGGCCTGATGCATTCGCCGAGCGACATCGTGGCGGACGCCACGGCGGTGGTACGCCGGCGCTTCGAGGGGCCGCTGATGGCTTACCCGGATTCCGGCTACTCCCGCATGCCGCACTGGCGGTTCGAGGACATCATCGAGCCGGAATCCCTGGCAGAGTTCGCGCGCGGCTGGGTTGCCGACGGCGTGCAGATTCTCGGTGGCTGCTGCGGCCTTTCCCCGCAGCACATCGCCGCGCTGCGCGACGCCTTCGAACGCGGCTGATGGGCCTCAGCCCTCGAAGGTAACCCGGACCGCGACCCGCACCGGGATCGGCTGGCCGTTTTCCATCACCGGCTCGAAGCGCCAGTTGCGCACGGCCTGAATGGCGGCGCGCTCGAAGTACTCGCGCGGCGTGCCGAGCACCTCGATGTCGCGCACGTCGCCCTTCTCCGTGACCGTCATGTGCATCTCCACCGAGCCCGACGCATTGCGCGGCGCGGTGCGCGGGTAGGAGGGCGGCTGCTGGCGGACGGCGGTGAGATCCGACAGTGAGTACAGGCTGTCGAACTTGCCGGCCTCGGCGTCGAGCAGCCTCTGCCGGTATTCGGCCTGGTCACGCAGCGCGGCTACGGCGGTGGCGCTGGCGCCGGCCTGCTCGGCGGCGTCGAGATTGGCGAAGGTCTGGGCCATGTCGTCGGCCGCCAGCAGCGTGCGGGCGCGCTCCAGCAGGCCCTCGCGCACAAGCTCGAGGCCGCGCAGAGCCGCGGTGGATTCCGGCTCGACCTCCAGCACGCGGTTGTACAGGGTGAACGCATTGGGTTCTGCCGGCGGCATCAGGCGGTCGGACTGCAGGGCCTCGGCCGCGGCCAGCAGTTCCTCCTTCACCTGCTGGGTCTGCTTGAGCTCGCGCAGGTTCGCCTCGGTCTGGGCCAGCGTGGCGATGCCAGGCGCAGCGGGATCGATGGCCTTGGCCTGGCGCAGGTAGGCTCGGCCCTGCTCGACGTTGCCGGCGTACATCGCCGACTCGGCGTTCGCCACCAGCCGCTGCACCACCGACTCGAGCCCCTGGCGGGCAGCCTCGTTGTCGGCGTCGAGCTCGAGCACCTGACGGTACATGGCGGTGGCGTTCTCGTCGGCGGGGGCGGTGAGCCGGCCCTGGGCGTACAGCGTAACGGCGCGGTTGAGCAGCGCCTCCACCCGCTTCAGCCGGGCCGCGCGCAGGTTCACGTCCAGCGCGTGCTCGTTGTCGGGGTCGATGCCGAGCACCTTGGCGGCGTTCTCCCGCGCCTGATCGAAATCGCTGTGGAAAATGGCGGACTCCGCCTCGTTGAGCAGGTATTCGAGCACCTGGGTGAGGCCCTGCTGTGCCGCGCTGTCGTCCGGCGCGCCCACCAGCGCCTCCTGGTAGTAATACAGGGCGTTGTCGCCCGGCGGTGTGACGATGTCGCCGGCGGCGAAGGCGGTGTCGCCGCGCTCGGTCAGGCTCTGGCCCGCCTGGCTCACCTGGGTGAGGGGCGTGCTCAGCACCTGGGTAGTGCCGAACATTCCGGCGGTCTCTTCCAGGGGCGTGTCGGCCTTGATCAGCCACCAGGCGGCGAGCACGCCGATCACGGCGGCGCAGGCGGCGAGACCGAAGCTGTCGCTGATCCGGCCCTGGCCGGAGGACAGCTCTTCCAGCGTGGTGGCGTCGCTCATTGCCCGTTGTCTCCGTGGGCGGCGCCGGCGGACTCACGGCCGCGCAGGAAGCGCGAGGCCAGGCTGCGCAGCAGCCGGTCGCCGAAGCTGAACAGACTGCTGGAGGCCGGCGCCGCCACGGCGTGGCGCGCGACCAGGCGCGGGTTCTTCACCAGCTCCAGGTGCTTGCCGACGGCGGAATCGATCCAGATCGCCGTCTGCTTCGGCTTGATGGGTTTGAGCAGGAAGCGGAACACCTGGCCGCCGTTGATCAGGTCGATCAGCCGGTGGGCGTCCGAGTGATCGCTGGCGACGATGGTCACCAGCTCCGGCACACAGTGCTTGAGCTCGGTGGTCAGAGCGTGCACTTCGTCGCCGTTGACCGCCATGTCGGTGATCACCACGCCGATGGGATTGTCCTCCAGCACGCTGAGCGCCTGCTCGGTGGTGGCGACGGCGTGCAGGCGGTAGCTCATGCCCAGGGCGCCCTCCAGCGCCGCGGTGAACTCCTGATCGCCGGACAGCACCATCAGCTCGATGCCGGCCCTGCGGCCTGCCGTGGCAGCGGGACGCTCGGCCGGGCTCCGCACCACGGGTGCGGGGGCGGGTTTTGCTGCTGCTTCGGTGACCGGCCGCAGCGGCGCTGCGGCGTCGTTGGCGGCGGCGGGCGCGTCGTCGCCGTCCGGAGTGCCGAGGCCGGCGGCGCTCACCGCCATGGCCACGGTCTCGCGCAGGGTGTCCCGCGCGCAGGGTTTGGTGAGATAGCGGAACACCTCGCCTTCGTTGATGCTGGCGGCGATGGCGTCCTTGTCGGCGTAACCGGTGAGCAGAATGCGCATGGCCCGGGGCGCGCGCTGCTTGCAGGCCTTCAGGACGTCCACCCCGGTCATCCCCGGCATGCGCTGGTCGGAGACGATCACGTCCATGTCCTGGTTCTCGAGCAGGGCCAGAGCCTCGTCACCGGAATTGGCCAGATGCACGTTGTAGTCGCGGCGGAACAGCGCGCGCATGGACGTGAGCACCCGCGCCTCGTCGTCCACGAACATCACGTTGGCCTTCCTGGCTGCCGTTTCCATCTACGCCGCCTCCGCTTCGTCGGGGTCCTGTCGGGTGTGTGAGTGGCCGGCCGGCTCGGCTGCTTCCTGGTCCGGATCCGGCGCCGTGGCCCTGCCTTCCACCGGGAAGCTCAGGGTGATGGTTGTGCCTTCGCCCACGCTCGAATCGATGTGCAGCCGGCCGTGGTGCTCGTCCATGATCTTGCGGACGATGGACAGCCCCAATCCGGTGCCCTGGCCCACCGGTTTGGTGGTGAAGAAGGGATCCAGCACTTTATCGAGGTTCTCCTGGGGAATGCCGCAGCCGGTATCGGCGATGGAGACGTGCACCCACTCGTCGTCGCCGGTGGTGGTGATGTCGAGCCTGCCTTCTCCCTCCATGGCCTGGGCGGCATTGGTGATCAGGTTGATGAACACCTGATTCACCCGGGACGGTGCGCAGAGAATCTGCGGCACGTCGGCGAAGTTCTTCTCCACCTCGATACCGTACTTGAGCAGGTTCTTGGTGATCAGCAGGGTCTTCTCGAGGCCGTCGCGCACGTCGAAGCGGTCGTAGGTGGCGCGGTCCAGGCGGGAGAAGTCCTTGAGGCTCTTCACCAGCGCGTCGATGTCGTCGAGGCCTTCCTTGCTGTCGGCGGTGAGCGAAGCGATCTCGCCCAGGCTCTCGTCCAGGGCGTCCGTGTCGAGGGAGCGGCGCAGCTCATCGAGCAGCTCTCGCACCTTCGCCTTGTCCATCTCCGGCGCCTTGAGCGCCCGCGTGAGTGCGCGCACCGGCTCGAGATCCCGCTCCACCTCGAGAATGGTCTCGTGGGTCATCTCGGTGTTGTTCATCACGTACAGCAGCGGCGTGTTGATCTCGTGCACCACGCCGGCCACGAGCTGGCCGAGTGAAGACATTTTTTCCGCCTGCACGAGCTGTACCTGCGACTCCTTCAACTCGTCGTAGGCGGTTTCCAGCTCCTGGGTGCGTTCCTTCACCCGCTCCTCGAGCAGGGCGTGGGAACGGTTCAGCACCCGGTGGTTGAGCTGCAGCCGGACCCCGAAGTAGACCAGGATCAGCAGCATCATCAGGGTGTACACGTTCAGCAGCACCCGGGCTTCGCCGACGCTGCGCAGGGTGTACAGATAGTCGCCGCCCACGGATTCGCGCAGGCCATCGGCCAGCTCCGGCACCGAGCTGGCGGTGACCCGATTCAGGTGCCCGTTGGCAGCCAGATGCAGAGACAGCAGCTCGCCGACGCTGGCGGCCAGGGTATCGAGCTCGGAGTCGAGCGCGGCGACCGGCACGCTGATGTCGCGCAACCGGGACAGCGTGACCTCCACCGGCGCGGTGTCGCCGGCGACGGTGCGGCGGACCCGGTCGAGTGCCTGCTGCAGGCCGGCGAACGCGGCGTCGGCCGCGGACTCGTAGCCGCGCTGGCGCAGGCGCCGGACCAGGTCCCGGCCCTGCTCCTGAATATCGTCGCGGCGGTTCAGGTAGGCCTGCTGGTCCCGGGCGAAGGCGGCCACGTCACCCTGCAGCACCGCGGCCTCGGCGCCGATCTCGTCGAGTTGCCGTATCAGCTCGTCGGCGGGGACCCGCTGCCGGGTCGCCGAGTCGATGGCGTTGAAGGTCTGGAAGGCGATGGCGCGGGCACGGCGTACGGCGCTGTCCTGGTCCTCGGCGATGGCTGCCGCCAGCGTTTCGAGCTGCCGGGCGGCGGCGTTGAACGCGAGCTCCAGGGCATTGAAGCGATCACTGACGTCCAGCTCCAGGCCATCGGCAGTGACCACTTCGGACTGCATGGCGGTGCCGATCTCACGAAGCTCGCGAAGGCCGTGGTCGAGCTGGCGCTGGCGGCGGTCGTCACCACCGCTGGAGGTGAGCAGCAGGATCGCCAGCAGCACGAGGGCGAGCGTCACGGCGAGCAGATTGGCGAATGGACGGAGCAGTGCTCCCATGAGTTCCAGCGTCCTGACGGGATACCGACCCTTCGAGGGTATGCACCAGGGCGCAGCACGTCCGGTTCGAGTTCACAGAATCGACAGGCAGAAGTTCACGGTTCCGCAATCGCATGGTTCCGGGAAGTGCTCAAAATCTAATTACATCTGTCGAAACCGGTGGGCGTAGCGCTGGCTGACGCGCAGCGTTTCGGGACGGCTCTTCAGGGTCAGCTCGAAGCGTCCGCGCAGATCGCGGCGGGCCTCGGCAATCTGCTCGGCGGCGACGATGATGCCGCGGTGGATGCGCCAGAAGCGCGCCGGATCGAGCTGGCGTTCCAGCTCGGCGATGGTGGTGCGAATCACGTGCTCGTCGTGGGCCGTGCGGACGCTGGTGTACTTCTGATCGGCCTGGAAGTACACCACCGCGGAGACCGGCACCAGGTTCACGGCGTCGCCGCGTCCGGCGCGGATCCATTGCAGATACTGCGGTGCGGCATGCTCCCGCAGCTCCTCGAGCAGGCGCGACACCGAGGCGCCGGCCGGCGCGGCTGCCCGCAGGCGCTCCACCGTGGCGGCCAGGCGCGATTCGCTCACCGGCTTCAGCAGATAGTCCACCGCGGCGGTCTCGAAAGCCTGCACGGCGTAGTCGTCGAAGGCGGTGACGAACACCACGCGCATGTCCGACGGCAGCGCCGCCGCCACCTCCAGGCCAGACTGACCGGGCATGCGGATGTCCAGAAACACCACGTCGGGATCCAGTTCCGCCGCCAGGGCGAGGGCTTCCCGGCCGTTGCCGGCCGTGCCCACGACCTCGAGGTCCGGCCATACCCGGCGCAGCTGATCGGCCAGGTGGCGGCGCAGGTTCGGCTCGTCGTCAACCAGCAGCGCGGTGGGCATCGGCGACGGGCAGCGTGAGCACGGCGCACAGGCCGCGCGGGGAGTTGGCGGTGAAGGTCAAGGCGGCCGCGCCGCGGTACAACGCCTCCAGCCGGTCGAGCACGTTGGCGATGCCGGTGCCGCCGGTGCCATCGTGACTGGGCCGGGCACGCCCGACCGGGACCTCGCTGATGCCGCCGCCGGTGTCGCGCACGGTGATGCGCATCTGCCCCGGTTCCGGCGTGCGGATCTCCACGTCGATGCGCCCGCCGTCCTCGAGGGGTTCTATGCCGTGGCGCACCGCGTTCTCCACCAGCGGCTGCAGCAGCAGCGGCGGCAGCGGAGTCTCGGCCAGACCATCGGCCACGCTGATCGCGTAGCTCAGGCGATCCCCCATGCGGATGCGCTGGATCTCCAGGTACGAGCGCACCACCTCCAGCTCGTGGCCGATGGTGGCCACCGGGGCCCGGGTGCGCTTGAGGCTGGCCCGCAGCAGCGTGGTCAGGTCGTTCACCGTCGCTTCCGCCTGCTCCGGGGCACTGTGGATCATGCTGGCCACGTTGGACAGGGTGTTGAACAGGAAATGGGGCTCGATCTGCGCCTGCAGCAGCCGCAGCTCGGTCTCCAGGCGCAGCTTCTCCTGCTTGAGCCGTTCCGATTCGGCCTGAGCCAGGGCGGCGCGCAGCGTCTGCACGCGGCCGTGGGTGCCCATCAGGA
The DNA here is from genome assembly GCA_036784835.1 of Phaeophila floridearum. Lineage (NCBI taxonomy): Eukaryota > Viridiplantae > Chlorophyta > Ulvophyceae > Ulvales > Phaeophilaceae > Phaeophila > Phaeophila floridearum. The sequence goes on from JAYMFU010086521.1 coordinate 57,735, forward strand.
GGAATCCCACCACGCCGAAGAAGATACCGAGGATCCAGGTGTCCCAGGCTTCGTCGAAGAAGTACCACGGCCCGCCGAGCCAGACTCCGCCCAGCACCAGGCCGACCACCAGTCCGGCCAGGGTGATCGGCAGCGGTACCAGGTAGGGCGACAGCCACCGCTCCAGCGGCGACTCCAGCAGCGCCGAGGCGGTGGCGATGGACAGACCGATGCTGAACGACACTACGAGATAGGTCAGGAACCCGTCGCCGCCGGCGATCGCCCACAGCAGCACCGCGATGGCCAGGCAGAACAGGCTGGTGTAGCCGTAGCTGCGCAGCAGGCCCGCGGTGCTGTGGTCTCTGCTCATGCCGGCACGAAGCGCCCGTGCAGACCCAGCGGCAGCGCGTAGGGCAGGGCCGCGCTGGCCACCGGCCCGGCGTCCACGGCGTCGACGTCGAACACGTGCAGCTCGCTGCGCTGCTCCGCGACGTTGAGCGCCGTGCCGACGACCCAGCCCGCGCTTTCGGGGCCGCTGTCCGGCGCCGGCACGAACAGGTGCTCCTCCGGGAGCACGCCCTCCGGATAGCGGAACCGGTCGAGCCGCTCACGGCGGTCGTCGTAGACCAGCACGCTGTCGAGCATGGGATGTGCCGCCGGCTCCGCCGTGGAGCGGCCCATCATCACCAGGCGATGATTGCGCCGGCAGCTCACCCGCGGGTCGATCACCGGAAACTCCGTTTCCAGGTGCGCGTCGAACATCGCCTCTTCGTGCACCGTGCCGGCGCGCAGGTCGAGTCGGTAACGGTGATGGTGGGTCGGCGACGGCTCGTAGCTCTCGCCCCGCATCACCCGGACGAAACCGTCCACCATGTCCATGGGATCGACGTTGCGGGCGCCATCGAAGTGAATCATTCCGGAATCGTCCTCCCAGCCGTTGCCGAAATGGAACACCCATTGGGCCGGCAGTTCCAGCCAGCGGAAGCTGGAGAAGTCGTCTTTGTCCACCACCAGCACCCGGGTCGGCCGCTCCGGATGCCAGCGGTGGGTGTCGACGAAGCTGCGCGGCGTGCCTTCGGGTTCGTAGTGGAACGGCGGGATCAGCAGCACGATGTGGCGCCGGGTGACCACGAAATCGTGGGGCATGCCCATGGGGTCGCAGGGGACCGTGCCGGTACGGCGCACGCGGCCGTCCGGGCCGATGTGCCAGAGCACCAGCAGCCCCGCGCCGCTGGCGTAGCCGAAGCTCCACAGGTTGCCGTCGGGCTCCAGCCGCGGATGGGCCGAGAACGGCACCGACCGTGTTTCCGGTGAGAAGCTGTGCAGCCCGCGGGTCGCCAGGGTCTCGGGATCGAGCTCCCACGGGGAGCCCGCTTCCCACAGCGCCAGCAGTCGCCCGCCGTGGGCCAGCACGCTGATGTTGCCGGTGTTGACCAGGTCCGGGCCGGTCACCGGGGCCGGATCCGGCGGGCGGGTGCCGAAGCCGGGATAGAGTGCGCGGCCGGCGGCTTCCTCGGCCTGGAATTTGCGGGTTTCGATCATCCGCGCGCGGTGCCGGACCTGGCCCTCGCCGAGGGTGAAGGCCTGCATCATGCCGTCACCGTCGAACCAGTGCTGATAGCGGAAGTCACCGATCTCGTAGCGCGCCGGACCATTGCGGTAGAAGGTGCCGCGCAGGCCTGCGGGCAGACGGCCGGTCAGGCGCGCCTCGGCATCGAAGCGGTGCCGCGGCACGGAGCGGAAGGCGAGCAGCCAGGGTTTCTCCGCCATGGCCCGGCGGAACCGCGCCGGCCCGGTCAGACCGTCGGCGGCGGCCATGACCTGGCGGCCTGCCAGTCCGGCCAGGGCGGCGAAGGCGGGTGCCTTGAGCAGATTGCGGCGCAGCATGGCAGCCTCCTTCAGTGGTTCAGGTGGATGTCCTGGACGGTGTCGGCAGCGAGCTCGAAGCGCGCGTCGTCCCAGCTCGGCGGGCCGAAGCTGCCGCTGGCGTCGTTGCTGAAGCCCCAGGCCTCGGTGGGAATGCCCACCAGGTTGCTGTCGAGTTCGCCATTGCCGTTGGCGTCGTGCATCACCCGCACGGCGTACTGGCCTTCGGGGAGCGCCGACGTGGACAGCGCCACGCTGGTCGCGCTGGCGGGAATCGCGAAGGAGGCGATGCCCGGGCCGTCACCGGCGAAAGCGGCTTCACTGCCGACCACGGCGATCATCAGTCGGCCACCCCCTTCGGGGATGTCGTGAATGCGCAGGGTCAGCTCGGCGGCGCCTGCCGCGGTGGGCGTGGCGGTGACCACCAGGCCGGTCAGCAGGGCAGCCATCAGGGCGAATGGTCGGGTCATTTCGAGGCTCCTCGAATTCTGGAAGCCTCACCATAGCCTGCCCGCGGCAGTGCCGGGCGGCGGTGCGACGAATGGCCGGCAGGGCCGATGGAGTGGCAATGGCGCGGACGGATCGGTGTGGGATACGCGCGGACGCTGCAGGCCGCGG